>PISX010002951.1:0-144294 GCA_004024625.1 Mellivora capensis | reverse complement strand
ATAAATATATAAATATGTAAAATGTAGGTATATTTATATATTTTTATTTATAAATATGTTTCTATAAAAACATAAATATATTTATATATTTACATATGCTATTTATATATTTTAATTTATTTATATTATATATGTTTATATATAATATATACAATATTATATAATATTATAAAATATATAATTAATTGTATATTTATTATTTCTTTTAATTTTAATTTAATACATTATTAAATGATACTTAATGAATATTATGATATTTATTATTTAATATTAAATATTAAATGCAAATAAGTAATTTGTAAGGTGTATATAATTATCTGGATATAAAATGTATGCCTTTTCCCTTTACCCAAACGCATTACACTCATGAGACCACCGAGCAGCCATCGTCGGCTAACTGCCCGATGTCCGTTGGAAATTCTGCACCCCAGCTTCTGCCGTCAGCCCCCAGGCCGCGTGTGCAAGGGAACTACCAACCAGGCATGAAGTGCGCGGCTCTGCAGCCCACCGCATGCCTTCCACCCACGACAGAGGCTCCGGCCTCTCACGAGTCTGAGGGCACAGTGTAATTAATACACCACCCTGCGAGCAGGCTGGGGACAGAGAACCAATTATCCCCTGCGCCCACATGCCTCACACAGCTGCCGAAGATCTCACTTCGCTGTCCGCTGTGAGGCCACCCGTGAGGCCGAGGACAAGGGAAAGTGTCACGTTGGCACAGGGCTTTTGGCAGGTGTACGTCAGGTACACCCCGAGACAGAACCCACACATGGCGGGTCTTCAGCACAGGCTGACACACCACATGGGCATCAGCGCACCTGCATTCAAGGACGGTCACCGGTCCCCGTCACATTCCCCAAAGAAAAGTCCTTCACGGTGTTGGGAGGAGAAAATTCTTCCTCCACCTTTCACGGTCCTCCAGCTGGCTTGGGAATTAAATCAACATGAGACAGATTAGCGAGAAAACAACAACCAAAAACCCTACAGAGTTTTATTATGCGTGCACGGGGGCCCAACATTGAAATCTGAGACCAAGGGACGCAGTTTTTCTGCACTTTCCATGAAGAGAGAATATATGTGCGAAGCGTGGACAGCACGAAGGCAAAACAAGTGTTTGGGAGCTGGAATGAGTAAGGAATTCTGAGCAGAATGTGGGCTGAGGAAGAGTAGAAAAAAAATATTTATTTGCATAGCTTTCGCATCTTTAAAGCCCCAGTTTCTGGTGATAAAGATGTCTTTTTAGTTTTAGGACAGGGAGGGCATTCTTTATACGGGAGATCTGTTTCCTGTTCTCAAGGGGACAGAGGAGGGTCTGAGTGTCCTTGCCTTGGTTGTGTGTTAAGTCACTTCTATTTAAATGATATGTTTTGTTTCTTAAATGCGACATATGAGTGAATTCTTATGGTATTTGTCTTTCTCTGGCTGACTTAGTTTACTTACTTTAATACCCTCTAGAGTTATCCATGTCTTTGAAAATGGCAAGATTTTCTTCTTTTGTATGGCTGAGTAACACTGTATTGTGTGCATACATACACATATAATATATTTATATTATAATATATTTTATATAATGTACGTATGTATGCTCACAATGGAATATATATATCATATCTTCTTTATTTTTTTAAAGATTTTATTTGTTTATTTGGCAGGCAGAGATCCCAAGCAGGCAGAGAGAGAGAGGGGGAAGCAGGCTCCCTGCTGAGCAGAGAGCCCGATGCGGGGCTCGATCCCAGGACCCCAAGATCATGACCTGAGCCGAAGGCAGAGGCTTTAACCCACTGAGCCACCCAGGGGCCCCTCACATCTTCTTTATCTATGAACAATGAGAAAAACGTACAAACACAGGAACCCTCTTAAATACTCAGAACACGTTGACAGTTACGATGCAGTGAAGGAAACAGGCGATAGGCATAAGGGAGGGCCCTGTTGTGATGAACATTGGATGATGTATGGAATTGTTGAATCACTATATTGTACACCTGAAATGAATGCAACAGTGTATGGTAATTATGCTGGAATTCAAAAAAAATTAGAAAGATAAAATAATCCATATACCAAAGTGGTGCATTTCGGGGTGACCTGCCCTTGGTCCCCTACAAAAGAACAGAAAGGACATGGAAAACCATGCATTGGGAATGGAACATGCTGGGGACCGTGGTCACGAAACCCACTGAAGAGATTCAGGTATTTTCAAAGAACCACCTACATTTGGGCCAAGGTGAAGGCTACGGGGTGTGGAAGCGTTGTGTATAAGAGAGTGTGCCCCGAAACCCAGACACTCCAGAAAAACACTGTTTAACAGGGAAAGCAGGTCCCCTGTGAAAAGTTTGCCTGGGGTCTGCATCCCACATCAGAACGGTGAGTTTCTGGAAAACCAGATTCTGCACTCCTGTCCTTGCCAACTTCACAGGGCAAACTGGGGTCAGAATATAGACGTATGATTTTCCTAAAACTTTCCAAAACGAGGGTACCATTGCTAGCTCGTGAGCAAAAAGAACTGAATAGTTTTTGGAAACAATACTAAACAATAAAAAAAAAACAACTAAACAATACTAAAGCCACCAATGTTCATAGGTTACTTAATCTCTTCCAATGATTTGTTTGATGATGTTTCTGGGTATTTTTAAAATTTTATTTTATTATTATTATTATTTGCTATGATTCTGGGTATCTGACTAGGATTTATACAAACAAACAAAGAAAATCAAGGCCCGACTGAATGGAGATTAACCCGTACCAGAAAATTAATGGTGTGAATGGAAATTCCCATTTTAGTGGTACCTAAAGCTGCTTTTCTAAGAAGCCCAAGGATGCCAACAAGAAATGAGTAAATTCGATAAGCAAACACAATGTCAGTAAATTCTTGCTCCAGGTAGACGTCACGCGGCTACAGACGCTGTGTCCTTGAACCTGGGGACAAATGCACGAGACCCCATGGTGACGACTCACAAGGAAGAAATTCAAGAAAATGGTGAATGTGGTCACATAAAAGCTCGGATTCTCTGGAACAAGAAGCAACCCTATCTACACTGAATTATCTGATAGAAAACACAATAATGCTGCCCAGACATCCCCTGTTAAGAAATCTCCGAAACGCAACAGCTTCCTTGCAGTCAGGAAAAAAACAAAAAATGCAATTTGAACGTCAGATTCCACATCGCCATCACACATCTCAAAATGTCAGGCCACACATAAAGCCAGTCAGTAAACTACATCCAGATGTATATAAAATTATATACAATGTGCCTGTGTTTATATAGGGCTTTTCTGTGTTTTTATTTCGTACAGCTTTTTATGTGTTTGTATATGGATACATTGTGGATATATTGTATACTGCATATATGTCATTGTTACATGCAATGAATTATCGTCGAATATTGCATTTTTAGTGAGTGTATCACGGAAAGAAACAGGAGTGTCTTTGCAAAGACAGAGCCAGCATCGTCTGTGCACGGGGATGCCCCCACGCTCCAAGCAAAAATGCTTGTGGGGAAATCCGAAGTGGGTTTTTCGTTTCTTCGTTTTTGTTTTCCAACCTGAGGGTTTCATAGCCTCGATGCAGAGCCTCTGTTAAGCATCAGGTGTGCACCGTGACGGGAGTGTCCGGTGTGCACCGTGATGATGTGACAGGCAGACATGGCAGCGGGAGGACCACCATCTCCGTAGCTGACACTTCCCTCCCCTGCACACGGTTAACTATTTCTTTCCTGGTGGCCAGGACAGGGAAGGTCCCGTCTCTTGGGGACCTTGGCAAGCACGATGCAGACCAGTTAACTCACTCACCATGGTGGTTCCCCAGGACCTTGTGGTCTTGATCCTGGAAGCTGGTGCCCTTTTATGGGTGGGGTACGAGGACCTACAGGAGAAGGGTCCCTCCATCAGGACAACCGGTGGTGACGCAGCAGCTCCTTCCCCAAACCCACATCCACTCCTGATGCTGGTCACGCTGACCGGTGCTGAGCTTGGGGAAACAGCACGGTCCTGCAGCCCCAGAAGTCGAGGTGGCATGCCATTGGCCCGTAGCTGTCACATGACCATAGTGACCTGCAAAGGTTGCTGGGAAGTGTAGTTCATCTGGGAAGGCTCGCACCTAGCGACAGCCTGTGGATTGTGAAAACAGAACAGGCTTTTTAGGGGGGAACCTGAATTCTCAAATACTGTTTTTACTGCCTGCAGTTTCGATTTCCTGATCACAACTTCTCACCCGAGTCTAAGAAAGATCCTAAATATTGCAATGAGCCTAATTGTACGAATATTAAGAAAAAGAAGGTTTATTTGTATCTTTCCCCCCTCATTTCACCTATAGCCCTCACTATGCACCGGGAATGCTTGTCACACATCAGCTCACGGACCTTCACCAGTTGGGGGACGTGGAGCCCACGATGATGCCCGTTCTCCAGATGGCATAACTTGACGCCCAGAGAGGTCGTTTAACCTGCTTCAGGTTGCACAGGTCCGAATGCAGGAGGCAGCCTGTGAACGCGTGAACGGAGCCTCAGCGTCCGGAGACGAATGCCGACCAGTCTCATGGCTACGTCCCTCGGGAAGCTCCACGAGTCCCCCGTCCTTTCTTGTAAATTAGGAACACACGGACCCAGCACGTAGTCAGGGACTCACGAATCTCTTCGGGCGGCTTTGACAAGTTCTGCAAACGCAGTGGCTTCGACCACAGACTCGGATTCTCTCTGTCTCTCAGTTCGGGAGATAAGAAGTCCGGGCAGAGCAGGGGTGGACTCCATCAGAAGATGGTAGGGGACAGTCTGCTCCGGTCCCCCCGTCACCTTCCGGCCGGTCCTTGGCTGGTGGCAGCTCCGCTGTGAGCTCTGCACCACATTTTCCCCACGTGCATGTCTGTGTCCACGTTTCCCTGCTCGCACGGACACTCCAGCCCCACGGGATGAGGGCCCACCATCCTCCTGCAGGCTCTACTTCCAAATAAGGTCAGATTCGGAGCCGCTGCAGGCTACCACTCCAACATGTTAACTCAGGTGTGTGTGTGTGTGTGATTTTGTCTTCCCGCTTTACAAGCCACACAGCAATGGCTGGGACCATTCCAGGGGACTCCCCACTCCGCCCCTGGAAAGCCTTGCATGTGGCCACGGATACTCGCCTCGGGAGGGGAGCCGGAGTGCTTTCCAAGTGCGTGCAGGAACATGGGGAAAAAGCACAGATCCCCTAGCGGTCGCCGTCCTCACAACCCGCCTCAAATCTGATTTCAGGCTTCACTCCGTTCCAGCGTGAAGATGATCCTGCAGGCCTGGGCCCCCCCCAGGGACACTCGAGCTCCCAGGAGGAGCAGGGGTGTGTTGCTTTTTACAATAGGGTCCAGACTATCTGTTCCCCGCTTCACGGGCATGCATAGTGGTCATTTCTCTCCTCTTTCTAGCAGGGAAGGATGCCTTCCTGTTGGCCTGGGGGGTCCCTTAAGGACATATGCTCCCCGCTTGGAACTAATCTGGGTCAGCCATACCTCAGTCATCAATCAATCAATCAATCAATCTAATGCTTCTGCTGTATGATCCCTACCTTCTCCTGCTAAAGATAGGCCTCCAAGGGTTGATGATTTCAACATGGTTATTCTAAGTGAGCTGAACATTAACCCGTTTCTGCTTGTCACTTGGGTGATTTTCTTTTCTTTCTTTAAAGATTTCATTTGTTTACTTGCGACAGAGAGAGAGAGCACAAGGAAGGGGAGAAGCAGGCTGTGGGAGACAAAGAAGCAGGCTTCCCACTGAGCAGGGAGCCCCGTGCGGGACTCGATTCCAGGACCCTGGGAACCTGACCCAAGCCAAAGGCAGACGCTTCACCTACAGAGCCACCCACGTGCCCCACACTTGGGGTGATTTTTATCCCCCAGCCCCATAACTACATTCAAGTGTCCACCCTCCATCCTATTCCAAATGGCCCCAATGACGACACGTCTTCCTCGGGAAGGCGACACGTGCCATCTCCTCCCCAAATACGTGCCGTGACCCTTGGAAAAAAGCAGACACCATAGCAGAAGCAAACACACCCCCTAATGGACCCCCAACCCCACTCAGGGTTGCATTGATGCGTTTCCTGCTAAGCTGTGTAGACGGCTTTGTGAGTCATGGACCTACCCTGCGCTGTCCCCTCTTTGTGGGTGGGAATTTACAGAAAGCAAGAACACGGCAAGCCAACCGGGCTATTTTTTTTTCTTTTACGTTTATGTAGAGCGATGAAAATTTATGTATGACAGTTACAGAAAAAAAAAATGGACGTACGTCCTTATCAATGCTTCCGTGGCGTGTCGGTCTGATTGCAAAGATGCAAACACGTCGTCCCTAACCCCCGTCACGAGAAACCCAACACCGAAACTCCCATCCAGGAAACCTAGCGCGCCAGGACATTCCCATCCCAGGAGGAATTTCGGGCTGCTGTCTTGAAGCAGCTCCAGTCACCCATGAAACCCGGACGTGAGACCCCACATCGAGATTCTTGGCTGCAAATTCCTTTTGGTTTCTGGAAAGCTCTCTTTAGGGCTTTCTGCATTCGGCACCCCCTCTGTGGAGACCTAGTTCCCAATCCACAACGATGAACACAAAGCCTGCATATTCAGGACTTTTCTGGGTCCTTTCCATGACTTGCGGATGGCTTTAATTGTTTTTATTCTGATATTTAGGGCAAAGCCCGAAAGTGCTCTAAGCATTTACCTAAGTCAAATGAAACTATACCCATAACCCCCAGCTGTCCATTTTCCTTTCCCCCAAAATGTCAGTAAAATAGAAGCAAACAGCTAGTCTGCATTTCAGATGCTTGAACACTTAAGGTTTCCTATTACGGGTCTTAAGAAAAAATAGCAAAGACAAAGAAAAAGGATGGCGTCGTGCAAAGTACAGAAACCTACAGGGCATCAGATGGAAACTGATACGAGAGGACAGTCAAGAGACACACATCGCGATCGCCATCCCCTATTTTCCCAGAAATCCCAAAACCTTAAGATTTCACAGGAAAGGGAAAAGCATCCCCAGGCCGCTTTCCCCACCCCTGCTCCCTGCCTCCCGCCCCCGAGATGGCTGGCACTCGAGAGACTGTGCATGCACAGTCCCAAAACCCAGCCTTGGTGTGTGCAGATTACAGGCAGGGGAGGGAGGGCTGGTGGAAGCCGTTCCCAGGGCTGAGAGTCCCGCATCCCACAAGAGCTAGACCCTCGGGCACTGGCTCCCGGATGGAGACTCAGCCTGGCCAAGCTTCCCCCCAGAGCTTCCTGGAAACCATCCCCCCACCCCCAGTGGTGTTCCTGGTACCCCAGAAGATAGCACCCGTGTCCTGGGACCCCCCCACTGTGCTTTGGGGAGACGCACATGGGTCACCCACATGCACGTCCTGCACCCCGAGGTAGTGCTGGGAACCCAAGCCAGAGTCGGCATCTATCCACATGCGCGATCGAACCATCAGAGGGAGGAATCATCTTCGTTCGACCCGAGGAGGAACCCAGTCATGCTCATGAGTGCACCGTGTCCAGCAGACTGGGGATGATTTCTGGGCCAAACCGAATCCACGTCAGGGCGGCGGGTGACATCGACGACAAAAGGAAACGTCCCAGGAGCGGCCAATGGCATTCCCGTCTACACCGAGTGTCTCCCCAAGCGACCGCTGGGTCTCCAAACCCTCACACATGTGCTGGTTCTGGAAGGGAAGACGGGGAACAGCATGTCATATGGAGGGTGAAGTGACCAACTCTGTCTTTTTGGGTAATGAAGGGGACGTCTGGGGGCTCAGTCGGTGAACCGCCGGGTCATCATCTCAGGGTCCTGGCATTGAGTCCCACATGGCATGGAGCTCCTTGCTCAGCGGGGAGCCTGCTTCTCCCGCTCCCTCTGCACCTCCCCCAGCTCCTGCTGGCTCTCTCTTGTTCTCTCTCAAATAAATAAAGAAACTCTTAAAAAAAAAAAAATAAAAGAGTCACTGAAAAACTAGTCGGGGTGTTTTTCTGGTCTCCAAAGAAGCAAAAAGAGCTTCCAGATGGGAAAAACGCAACAACAAGAAAAAACAAAAAAAAAGCACACCGTGTCAAATACCCAGGGAGACCATGATCCGTACTTAAAAATAACACAAAACAAACAAACCAAAAAAAACAAAAAAACAAAAAAAAAACCCCAAAACAACCCTCCAGCTGCTGCAAAAAGAAAGGGAAGCTGAGGCGTTGGGCACAAAATTCCCTCAGGCACCAGAAAAAGCAAGCAAACAAACAAACAAAAAACCCAATTCAGGTCTACACTGACGGGTTCCCAAATGTCCGCGTATCCGTGTGGAAGGAGGAATCCACAGTCACGCCGAGCATCTGTGATGATCTACGACTGCCCAGACATCCGAGGGGTTTTTCAGAGGCTCAGTTTCCCCCAAGCCTTTTGGGGTGGGGAGTAGGGTGGGGAGCGGATGTGGTGTAGATCCGAGCTCCTCAGCGTCTGGATTGGGTCTGTACTTCCCGTCCCCCAGCAGAGGGAGGCCCTGCGCAGGTTTTGGGATTTTGCAAGCCTACCTCAAACACCCTTCTGCAGGCTTTCTTAGGGACACAAAGGAGACGGGTGTGAGGGCACCCCATACACCGCAGATGGACTCCTCCCTGGCTGCCGGCTGTGGGGACCACACCTCAACACTCCCTCAGCTCGCATCTGTCCCCTACAGCCCCCTCTGTGTCCCCGGACCCTCCCTGTGGACGGGTCCTCAGCGCAACATCCGCCACCTTCTCCCCCCCTCCCCCAAAGGAAGCGTGATTCTCCAAACCTAGGATCCTGGCCCCCCCACCAAAATCCTGAACTAGAAAGCCACAGCGGCCCCGCACCCATTTCCTGGGGGGGAATTCAGCAGGAATTCAACAGAAAGCCTCCCAAGTCTATCCCTCCACACTTTTGTTTTTGGAGAGGAAGATAAACCCTGCAGGTTCAACCGAACCATTTCCCAAGTCCCTTAGGGTCAACAGAAAGGCGTGAGCCCAGCTGATGGCAACCCCGAGCCAATAACATTTCAGGTGACACGAGTGACTGGCAGAAATACACACTCTTGCCGATCCCAAAGCTGCTTAAAAAAATAAAATAAAAGGAAAAGCATTCCCCCTTGAAGACCCAACTTGAAACCACGCCCTTAGGCGATGCCGCTCTATGGGGCGAACCCAGAAAGAACCCAGCCCAGCGGGAGGCTCCAGGAGGTATCTGTACAGAGCCCGAAACTTGCCGTTAGCCCTCAAACAGTTCCTCATTCGGTTGCGTTGGCAGTAACCGGCCGCGGCACCCACCAGCGTGACCACCAGCATGGACACGACGGGAGACACGATTTTCGCTACTGTGTTACCTGCGGGATGGAGACACCAAAGAGGGGCTCAGAAAACACGGCCGGCGAGGGCGGCGAGCATTGCAAATCATCCCATAAACTCAGCTTGGGTCTTCCCAACCTTAAATGCACAGGGCGGGGGGTGGGGGAAGGGGAATATAACAAAATTAAAGACAAAGAGGGGCGCCTGGGTGGCTCAGTGGGTTAAGCCTCTGCCTTCGGCTCAGGTCATGATCCCAGGGTCCTGGGATCGAGCCCCACATCGGGCTCCCTGCTCCGCAGAGAGCCTGCTTCCCCCTCTCTCTCTTCCTGCCTCTCTGCCTACTCTGTCTGGCCGATAAATAATCTTAAAAAAAGTAAAAAATAAAAATAAAGACAAAGAAAGAACAAGAAGTCCGAGGAAAGGAATCTGCTTTGACCCCATTTGGAGATTATGGACGGCGTCTTAGCCCTTCCGGATGCTCAAGTCAGAGCATTGGAAATAATAGTCATTCAGTTGCTTTTTCATGGATTTCTTGAATGGGGTGCATTTGTACATTTTTCGAAGTACAATGCTTATACTTTTGCAAAAAACCCAATATTAATATTCAACACACACGTGGCCTCATACAGCTGCCTTCGAAGCTCTCGACAGAGGCTCACACCCAACCTGACACCGGTGAGGCAGGCTTCGAGCCAACAGTTTGGTTTTTCTGCCCCGGGACCTCGCCATACAAAAGTCCACGCTCCCGAGAAGGAAATCACTGCTTCCGCGGGCGAGAGCGACCTGTGTCGTGCATCAGGGTGGGTCAAGCAGCTGGAGTGTTGTTGGGCTGCATACGTGGCCCCCGTCGGACCTTGGCTTGCAGACTGCAGCCTGCAGGAAGCACAGCTTGCCCCTCCCCACCGCAGTCTGGCGTCGCTCCCCCTGTCTGGATGCAGGACCCCATAGGTTCCATGCAACTGCCTGCGCACCACCTTGAATTCTGTCTTGGGCTTTGCCCCTCCAGAGGCCCAGCTCCGGTCCGAGAGGAGAACCCAAGGGAGGGATGTCTCCCAACACCAACACAGCCAGGCAGCCAGGAGCTACCCTGAGGCCGTGCACGCGCACCGGGGCACGGGGGCTGGAAAGCACGTCCATGCGTCCTTCTCCCTGAGCATCTATGACACACAGAAGCTCGGCGTGGGGGCAGCGCATGCAGCCTCAACGGGAGCCCTGGATGGCTAAGAGGCTGCATTCTGCAAGCAAGGTGTGAGCAGCGTGGGCCTTCTGGCCTCCACCTCTGCCTTGTCTGACCTTCTCTGGGGCGGGCAGTGCCTTTCTAGGGCGCTTCCTGAGGGCGGAATGTCCACGCCAACGTCCCATTCCCCTTCTTGGTTTCCTGTAGTGCGCCTGCTCAAAGTCATGGGAGCGCTCGGTGGTGCTAGGACAGATCCACGAGCCCCACCCTGCGCTGGGACCCAGGAGGCATCCTGCAGTCCGCGACCCACCCTCCTCCCTCCTTCTCCGAGCCCCCAGGGAGCTGAGCCGCCCAGAGAGGAAGATCGTCTTGCTCAGGAGTTTCCCAACCTCAGAGCCACTGGTCCATGAAACTCCCCGTGGGCCCGCCCAGAGCATGTTTTTATTAAAGACGGGGCTGCCCGGAGCCATTACCCTGTGGGTTCCCGTAGGTCGAGTATCCGTCTCCGCCTGTCAGGGGGAAGGCACATGGTCATGGGTTTGCCCAGCAGTTTGGACCGCCAGGCGCCGCCACGGAGAGAGGCTGGGCAGGCAGGTAGAAGCGCAGCGTAGCCTCGGGAGCGGTTGGCAGAGGATACACCCATGGTGAGTGCCGGGGGCAAGGTAGGGACGAGGCAATGCCTTTTTCACTCCGGGGAGGGGGTGGGGGGCCGGGATCTACGCACACATTTACAGGCGCACCGCGCACGTGCACGCGGCCACAGTCATGCTCGTGCACACGCGACGGTGCAGACACGCGTGCCGCCACCCGTGCACACGAGCGCGAGCACACACGCACATTCATGCATGTGCACACCTCAACAGCTGCATACGCGCGCCCCTCCACCCACGCGCGCCCCTCCACCCACGCACCCACGCGCGCCCCTCCATCCATGCTTGGTCGTCCACCCAGGCGCGCCCCTCCACCCACGCACCCACGCGCGCCCCTCCATCCATGCTTGGTCGTCCACCCACGCGCGCCCCTCGATCCACGCACCCACGCGCGCCCCTCCATCCATGCTTGGTCGTCCATCTGCGCGCGCCGCTCCTCGCACACGCACGAGCAGGCACGAGCACACACTCTCATTCCTGCTCGTGCACACATGGAAGCACGCGCACACGCACACCGCCACTCACACACACGGCACCACCCAGGGGCACACCTCCACCCCGTGGGCGTGCACACCTCCACGCAGGCAGACCACATGCGAACACACCTGCAGGCACATACAAGCCCCACGCATACACACAGGCGCCCATCCACCTGCACACGCACACACACAGAGCACACAGAGAGACACACAAACATCTACACGCAAATCCATAAGCACGGAGTCATGCACACGGACACATGCACACATGTGCAAGCAAGGGACATGCCCATGTGCATTAGCAAGTAGACACGTGTGTGCAGCCACATGCACGGACAGAAGTATGCACACATTCACCCATAAATGTCTGCCCTGGCACACACCCATTTGCACACACGCACTCACATTGGCACACACTCGCACACACATGTCCGCGCACAGGGGAACACGAATGCACGTGTGCACACACACACATATTTCAGTTGCAAGCAGGGCTTACTTACTTCCTGGCAAGAAAGTAAGGTTTCACAGCATGCAAAGGTGTGGACGCGAATCAGACCCAGCGGGTCAGTTCATTTCCACGCCGGAGACAACAGCAGAAGCTTCCCGCCAGCACCCAGGCAGGGTGGGGTGTTAGTTCTCCCCAAGGACAGTTTCTCCGCACACAGCTCGTAAGAAATAATTCCTTTACCATAATTATTTCCGTAAGAGTTGGGTCTAGAGCGCCCTCCTCCTGCAGGACAGAAAGAGCACGTGAAACGGAAGAGAACCCTCCAGAAAATTTGGTGACACCGCTCAGAAAACCAGCACAAGCGGAGACTTCCAGGCCAGCCTCCCCGTGCAAAGGGAAGGAGCGAAGTCACCACGGGGTGGCCACTGACCCACAGGGAGCAGGAGCTGAGGTCAGCCTGCAGGATGCATGGCTTCCCCGGACGCCCTCTGGAGCCTGTGGCAAATGGGGCACATACCATGCTCGCACCCCAAGACCGGGGGCTTGCCTGAGCTCCTGTGCAAACACACTTTCCACGAGGCCAGCCCGGGGCATGCCGTGGAGACAGACCATAGTCATCCCGGCCAGTGAAACAGAAAGATTTCTGGCACCTTCTTCTCAGGTCTGGAGACCCATTTCTCAACAAAGGTATCAGATGTGAAACGCAATGCTTGATGCCAATTCTGTTAACTCGGAAGCAGGAGCGTTTTTAGAGGTGCCGTTTCAACACTGACGGGTCATTCGATGGACTGCCTCTTCCAAATGGATGATGGGAGTAACGGGTTGAGCCGTGTCCCCCTCCCCAAAATTCATATGTTGAACGCCTAGCCCCCCAGGACCTCAGGGCGGGACTGTGCTTGGAGGTGGGGGCCTTTAAGGGTAATAAGGTTCCATAGGTTGACAGTTATCTGCCCCTTAAAGCAGACTGTTTGAGCAACATGCTTCACCTTTACTCTGGAAAATGGGATGTCACGTAAATATGTGTCCTTCAGAAATTAGGAAGGTTAATGGGACCACATGTCCAAAATGCCGATGCCCCATACAGATATTAGGTTCAACGGAAAAGATAAGTCAGTCAACTCACTTAGGATTCTCAAAACCCTTCACAGATGCCAAATGGGAAAGAAAAATCATGCTTTGAAATTAATCCATAAATTGTGGGCGAAGGAAAGTCAAAGGCACAAATGTGTAGTTATAGGATGAATGAGCTCTGGGACATCACGGAGAGCCTGCGGACCTTGGTTAACAACCCCGTATCCTATATTTAAAACTTGCTAAGGGACTCAATCTTTAAGGTTCTCCTTTTACAGTAAAAAAATAAAATAAAATTTGCAGGGCACATGAGTGGCTCAGGGTGAAGCGCCTGCCTTCAGCTCAGGTCATGATGTCAGGATCCCGGGATCGAGTCCCGCATCGGGCTCCCTGCTCCGCGGGGAGCCTGCTTCTCCTTCTGCTGCTTCCCCTGCTTGTGCTCTCCCGTTTTCTCTCAAATAAATAAACATTTTAAAAATAAAAAAAAATAAAATTTGTAACTGTGTGTGCCGACGGGCCCACAAAAATGAACTTTGTAACTGTGGCGATGGACACAAAAAATAAAATTTGTAACCATGTGTAGCGATAGACACAAGAAATAAAATTTGTAACTATGTGTGCGGACAGAGGTTCCCCAGACTTAGAGCCGCGACATATAATTAATGTCAAATCACTATGGTGTACGCCTAGATTGGATACAACGTTATGCATCCATTGTACCTCAATTAAAAAGGAAATCAATCCGTGGCTTTTCCTTTTCCCAGGGATGACGTTTTGTTCTCGGTCGTCCCTTACAGAACCAGGGAGCGTCCGAGGGCTTCGAGATCTGCCAATCTGAGGGCGAACAGCTCAGTGCAGACAAGAACCCGTGTATCGCTCCTGAGGGCTTTTCCTTTTTGGCAGAGTCTGCCCCCGTGAAGTGTTTTCTGTTGGGGGTAAGTCAGCCGCCTACAAAAAGTCCCCGATGTGTTGAATGTTGTCCCCCCAGCGAGTGCTGCTGCCTGTCGCTCTGTTTCCCGCTACCTGGATGCTGGGGTCCCTGGACAGCAGTACGTGGCCGAGTCAGAGAGGGCTCCGCACCCCAGATGCCAGCACAGAGCGCCAACGCCCAAGACTCCAGGAAGAGGCTGAGATGGGCATGCAAGGGGGAGCCCTGCAAGGATGACCCCCACCCCACCATGCACCGGGGGCCGGGGGCTGGGCGTACCGTGCGTGTTTCCGGACCCATCATTGCTGGGGTAGTAGCTCCCACCTCCTCCTGTAGGAGAGAAGGTTCGCGTCAGGGATGCTCTGCTGGGAACCACGGGGTTCCTGGTGATGGCCCCAAAGCCATGCCCACGACTCAACCCAGAGAGAGCCCCACAGGGTGGCCAAGAGTGGGGGACACCAAGGCATGTCCAAGGCTGCCTCCCTCAAATCCCAGCTTTCTGGAAGGACACACATACCCTACGTGTCCAGACCACACAGGTGCCCCTTGGCCAGGTATCGGGGCCCAGTCCTCACTTCTTCTGAAACACGTCACATGTGATGGAACAGAGGAGAGACCCCGTGCACCTGACACAGAGCCTCACGCAGTCCACCTTGGAGCCCAGGTCTGTAGAGGGCTCCGTCCCGACCATCTGCACTTTGGTTTACGTATGAAAAATTCTCTGCAGTTGTTCCCAGTCCCGGGACTGGGAGAGAGAATGTCCCATTAAACCTTTACATACACCTGTGTACGTGTGCATCAGCATATGGCTGGGAACATGACTCTATACACACATATGCACCATAAATGTGTACTTAGGTACGTAAAAGTACACCGATAATCATAGAAACACATATAAAAATATACACACGTACATGTCAAAGTATATGAATACACATGAAGATACATATAATCATATAGTTATGCAGAAGTATAATCGGGGCACCTGGGTGGCTCAGTGGGTTAAAACCTCTGCCTTCAGCTCAGGTCATGATCTCAGGGTCCTGGGATCGAGCCCTGCATCGGGCTCTCTGCTCAGCAGGGAGCCTGCTTCTTCCTCTCTCTGCCTGCCTCTCTGCCTACTTGTGATCTCTGTCTGTCAAATAAATAAATAAAATCTTAAAGAAAAGATATATAGAGATATGCATATGCAAAGGACCATACGTAATGCCTATAAAGCGATCCGTACATGAATCTGTACATGCATATATAAGGGATATATTCCTAAGAGAAGATAGAGACATGTGGATACAAAGATGTTTCTATGCATGTGACTAAGGGATACGTGCATGAGGCACGATGGGCAGAGACGTGTACCGACAGGTGCATTTGGAAATGTCTATAAAGGGATCTGTACGTGAATATAAAGACATAAATACGCATTCCCATATACAACGGTTATATGCATCCGGATATATACGGACGGACGGACACAAGCGTCTTTATATAATTGTATATAGGGGCATATGTATATAAGATATACAGAAACATGTATACAGAGATGTTTCTATAAGTGTATATAACGATGAGTAACAAGTATAATAAGATTTACTGCATAAGTAGATCTAGAGAGAGACATGTATAGAGACAGGTGCATATGCAAATGTCGACAAAGGTATCCTTACATGAACATGGAGATACGTAGACATATACATGCACATATGAGGGATATATGCCTAAGTGAAGATATACAGAGACATACGCATATAAAGATGTTTCTATAAACGTATATAAAGATACAACTTTGCACAGCGACATGTGTACACACAGGTGATTTGTAAATGTCTATAAAGAGATCGTGCGTGAATGTGGAGATCCTTGGAGAGCTACGTGTGTGTAAAGCCATCGCCTTGCAGGATACCCGTATGGACAGACGTGTCGGCAGAAAGGCACGTGCACCGCTGTGTGCAGACTATAAAGGAATGCACACGTGGGTACACACAGACGTGCACATGCACACACGTTTACGCAGACACGACCACCACCTGGAAGTCCAATCGGCCCCGTGGCCAGTGTCGCCCACAGCACCAACCTCCAGAAGGGACGGGAGCGCAGAGCACACCGTCCGCTGAGGCACGGGACACAGACGCCCTGTTACCCCGTCTTCCGCTCAGGGCCAGCTCTGCACGCAGGAGTCCCAAACACGTCCCCAGGCTAGTGAGAGAAGTCATAGACATACCTGCGGGCGGCTTGGGTCTGGGCGGGTAGCGGCCGTCATCCCGGTCGGTGTTGCCGAAGTAACCTGTGCAGTGGAACGCAGACCAGCCCTCAGACCCCGTGCAGACAGAGCTCAGTCAACCCCAGCCCACGGGCAGCTTATGGAAAGCAGGGCCGACCCTTTCCATGGCGCCGGGACACTGGGACCAAACTGCAAATGTCCCCCGTGCCATCCAGGTGGGATGACATCCTTCCTGTGGGACGTGCATACGGGTGGTCCAGCAGCCTGGGGAGGGTAAGTGCATGGATAGGCCCCTTATGTTCTGAGGTCTGAAGGGAGGTACAGAATGTAGAGGAAGACAGTGATCCATCACCTCTCCGACCCCCAGACCCCAGGGCCTTTGCACATGCCCTCTGCACTGAATGCAGGCTTCCGTTCCTGTCTCAGCCCCTGTGCTAAGACCACCTCCACCCTGGCTGGGACCCCAGAGCTCCCACACTGTCCCATCCATTAGTTCCTGCCCCTCAACCAAGCCGTACCCCCGGGCTGAGAACCAGCCTCCGCACATGGTACGTGCTCACATAAACACTTTGGAATTCCTCTTTGCAAGCGGAAGCTACTGAAAAACTTGGAATTTCCAAACACACTTGAGATGACGTAAATGAAGGCGTTTCTGAAAAGCCCCTAAAGATGGGCGCTGGTTGCCAGGGGAACCAAGTCCCCCCATGATGAGTAGGTCACAAATTGCAATCAAGCCATGTGTGACCTCTGGGGATGGGAAAGCCACCACAGGTTGAGTTAATCCCAATGACCCATGATTTAATCAATCGTGCTGACATGATTGAAGCCTGCCTAAAACCCAAAAGAACTGGGTTCAGTGAGAGTCAAGGTCCTGCTGAAGGGGTGAATGCACCGTTGCTCCATGGGGACACAAGCTCCTGTTCGGACCCCTCCAGACCTCACCCCATGAACTTGTTAACCCAACAGCTTGTGCATATCTTTCATCAAATCCCATACGGTAAACCAGCCCCTGTGTAAGCCGCTCTAGCAAATTAACGGAACCCAGAGAGAGTGTCCTGGGAATGTCGGATCTACAGCCGGATGTTCAGAAGCTCAGGGGACAGCCTGCATTCGCCAAGTATCGTCTCAACTGGGGATCGTGTCCTTGGACTGAGCCCTTACCCTGTGAGATCCGGTGCTATTTTTGGGAAACAGGAGCATGGTGATGCGTGTTCCCCAGCATTTCCCTGCCCTCTTCTGAATAAACTTGCTTACATCCTGAGCCGGTTTTTTAAGGGATTTTTTTTTGGTCAAAATAGAAGGAAATTTAATGCGCACTCAGGTCCCCAAAGGTCCCTTTTGGGTTCAGTGATTCCCTTTGTTAACATTCTCCAGGCACCAAACGTTCCGACTCTCTTCTAGGGACGCTGATATATGAAGGCTGGTGAGGGGGCCTGACCTGCCGTGTTTGCAACCTCAGGGCCTTGAGAGGCGGGGGCCAACCTATCTGCAGAGCCCAGCTGCAGGATGTGAGTTGCTCTAGGGTGGCGGGGTGCTAAGGGGGTGTCAGGAGGCAGCAGCAGTTCCTGTGGCCAGTGATCACCGTCCAGACAGGAAAGTGTGTATTTTGTCTGATGGCTCTGGCCACAAGCCACAGCCTGCCCACCTTACAGCTGCCTCTTGTGCACCCACAGGGACACAGGTCCCAGTGGAAATCCCAGCCCTCACATCTGAGCTGGCCGGTTGCTAATGCCATGGAAATGTGCACAGCTAAGTTCAGCATTGGAAAACGTGCACACAGTGGAAAACCCTACAGAAACTGTCCACCTGCTTGGAAAACCCTACAGAAGGCATCCACCTTCTTGGAAAACAACACAGAAGGCATCTACCTGCTTGGAAAATCCTACAGAAGGAGTTCATCTGCTTGGAAAACGCCACAGAAGGTGTCCACCTGCTGGGAAAACCCAACAGAAGGCATCCACCTACTTGGAAAACTCTACAGAAGGCGTCCACCTGCTTGGAAAACAACACAGAAGGCATCTACCTGCTTGGAAAATCCTACAGAAGGAGTTCATCTGCTTGGGAAATGCCACAGAAGGTGTCCACCTGCTGGGAAAACCCAACAGAAGGCATCTACCTTCTTGGAAAACCCCACAGAAGGATCCGTCTGCTTGGAAAACCCTACAGAAGGTATCCGCCTGCTTGGAAAACCCTACAGAAGGCATCTGCCTGCTTGGAAAACCCAAAACAAGGTATCCACCTGCTTGGAAAACCCTACAGAAGGCATCTGCCTGCTTGGAAAACCCAAAACAAGGTATCCACCTGCTTGGAAAACCCTACAGAAGGCATCTGCCTGCTTGGAAAACCCAAAAGAAGGTATCCGCCTTCTTGAAAACCTCTATAGAAGGCCTCCACCCGCTTGGAAAACAGCACAGAAGACATCTACCTGCTTGGAAAACCCTACAGAAGGAGTCTGCCTGTTTGGCAAACCCCACAGAAGACATACACCTGTTCACTGCTCCCAGATGGCTGAAACCTGCATGCTTTGTCCCCACGAGCCAAGACATGGCCCCAGAGATGCATGTAGAGGAGTTTAGGATGCCGTAAGCATCCTTTAGCAAAATCTGTCTGCATGACTTGCCCATCTCTCCAAACAACCTTCTCTCCCCACAGAGTTCCAATGCCCCCTGCCCTCCCAGGGCATGTGTATAGGACTGAACTACTTGGAGCCCAGATGACCTCCAAGGGGACCTATTTAGGGTTTGGGAGACCATCTGTAGTCACCGTGCATCTCTTTCCCCTTCCCTGTACTAATGAGACCATAGTTGGTCTCTGTCCTGTCTCTTAGAAACCCCCATAGAGAAGCCCGGCTGTCCATCCTGGGGTTGGATTAAACTGTCCAATTTCTCTCAGCAAGAATTGCTCCATCAGGGATGCCTGCCCAGAGCTGTGGGGACCCCTGGGAAAGGAGTTTCTGGAAACCTGTCCTGCCATCCTATAATGGCCAGCTGCCAAAGACATGGTGGCATCTTCAAGAGGCTGTCATGAGGCTCTGGAGAGCTCACAATTTTCCATTAATTTTGCTTCAAGTTTCTGGCGTCTCCAGAAACATCCATGAGCTGAGACCAGTGTCCATCATGACCCCTCATGATCATCATGGAGGAGACAGAATGCCACAGCCAGGGATTTGGGGAGGGTATGGGGGACTGTGTAGACCATTCCAGCCAATGGAGTTGAGCGTGTGCACTCATGGAGAAATGTAGGGGGCTGGGTCTTCTGTCCCCAACATGGGAGTGCACTGCTAGTAAAGCAGGTGCTGGGCATTGGAAAACCCTTGTCAGTTCACCATGGAGGACAGAATTTCAAGTGGGTCAATATGGATGGTGCATCTATTCCCCACATTTCTGAATCCGGGATTAATACACTTACCTCCACCGCCGTCAGAACCGCCCGGCTGGGGGCGAGGGTGTGGCCTCGGTCTTGGGTAGATATCTGTCAGAAAGTAGCATGGGGACATGAGGAATGCTTCTGGAAGCCCTTGACTTAGCCCAGCTTCACATGGTTCTACGTGGTTGGGTTCTAGGTTTTGGGTCCTATTGAATCGCCACGGACTTTACTGACAATGTTTCCTTTTATTTTATTTAGTTAATTATTTTTAGGACATCTATGGGAACTGGGTCTACCAGGTTTTTGAAGCCAAGGAGACACGGAGGGTCAATGACTTGTAATGCATGGTGCACACAGGTGGGATTTTTGAGCAGGACATAATTTGGAGCCCTGCAAATGAAGGGGAAAGGAACTTGTCCTCAGCATCACTAAAAACCATCACGAGAACATACAAGACCGTCTGAGCCCGCGGTATTTTCCGGAGCTCAGAGCAAGGGGAAATAAAAGGAGTGATGTCAATTCGACCTTCCGGCCCCCTCCTGCTTAGGAATGCGACTCCTTTCCTGCTGAGGGAGCTGCTCCTTATTCCAAAAGCAGCCTGATGACCCGCCATCCCCGTAAAGACAAGGCAGGCTTCATGAAACCAGGCTGGAAGGGAGCCCGAGGGCTGAGATCGCTTACTTCCACTGTCGTCCGGCATCCCGGGCTGCGGGTGGTACGGCGGTTTTGGCCTTGGGTAGAGATCTGCGGGGAAAACGACATTGCATTTTCAGCGCAGAGAAGTAGCCTCCCGTCACGAGCAGCCTATACAACAGGGACGTAGTGCAAGTATCGACTTTCTCTCTTATTCACACTTGCTGTTCACGGTGTCACGGATGGCCACGGACCCGCTGGACATGACTGAGTCGACAGACGTAAAATCTGAAAACTACAACTTAAAGGGAAAAACACACAAGGGTGTGTACACACACACATGCACGCTGTTCCTACAAGCTATCTTCCATGGCTAGGACCGTGCCAGAGTTCCAGGTTGCCGACAGGTGCTGGTTTAATGATAAGGATCAGCGTGCAACCAAAAAAAAAAAGTCAAAAAAGGCAGAGAAATTCTCCGGGTGTATTTTTAGCTTTCTTACTAAATATAGTCTTCTCCTGGTTGTTGGTTATCTCTCTCTCTTTTTCTTTAATTTTAACTATAGTAATTACTTATATGTAATAAGTATGAAATTATGATATGTGCTATATTATATATTATATGCAAGTGTATGTTAAATTTTTGTTATATAAATATAGTAAATATATTACTTATTCTATACATGATTTAATAATGTATATGATACATATATATTGTGTGTGTGTCGCTTACGTAGTATATAATACATAATTACATGCTATATAATTTAAATATATTGTTTGCTTTATATATAGGATATATGCTATATGATATATATCATATATTATATATAATTACATATATATTATATTGTATAAATACATTAGTTAATTTGCATGTATGTCATATATGCTACATTACTACATAATATGTATATTATTTAGTATATTTCATTATATGGTACGTACATCTATTAGTTATTTTATGTACAGTTTATTTTTTTATGTTTTAAAGGACTTTATTTATTTTAGAGAGAGAGAGAGACAAAGCGGGCAGGGGAGGAGCCAAGAGGGAGGGAGAAGGAGGGGGACAGAAAAGAATCTGAAGCCGTCTCCATCCTGAGCGTTGAGCCCAATGTGGGGCTCGACCCCACGACCTTGAGATCATGACCCGAGCCGAAACCAAGAGTAGAAGGTTAACTGACTCCGGCTCCCAAGTGCCCATCATGTATAATTTAATAATCTATGTGCTGTCTATCATTTATGGTATGTGTGCTCTATGTGTGCTACAGACTAGTTATAATTCTACATTTTATTTTATTATACAGTATATCATTTATTTTATGTATCATTTATTTTATATATAATTCATCACTTATATCATATATCATATATCATTTTATATATCATTTATATATCATTTATTTTATATATAATCGATCATTATTTTATATCATTTATATATCATTTATTTCATATATAATCGATCATTATTTTATATCATTTATATATCATTTATTTTATATATAATTGATCATTATTTTTATATATTATTTATTTTACATATAATTGATCATTATTTATTTTATATCATTTATATATATTTTTTATATATCATTGATCATTATTTATCTTGTATCATTTATTTTATATATAATTTAAGAATGGATATTCTTATGTGCTCCCTATGTGCTATATAATTATATGTGCTATCTAATTATACGTCGTATTATAAAAAAATGTCTGATACACATCGTGTGTGTATTATGGAGGCATAATCGACACACACGACTGGGTCCCTCTGCGCACGTCGGAATCTAGTCAGCCCCCACCCCCAGAGGTCCCAGCTACCACACATTCTTCCTTCCTTAAGGGGAGAACTTTCCAGACCGGCGCCCCGAGCAGCCGTCCGACCCCGGGTTGGCGCGATGAGCCGAGCTGCTCCTGCTGGCCGGCCTCGTCGGACGCAGGGGGACGCCGCGGTTCCGACTCACCTGAGTTCGGCTTCTTGGTGGGCTCTGCGGACAAAGAGGGGAAGCAGACCCGGTGAGCCCGGAGAATGTGCCGCAGCCCCCACGAGGAACCGTTCACGCCCTCACCAAAGGGGAAAACTTGAAGGCAGGGAACACGTGACATTCGGGAAGGCGGGCCAGAAAGAATGCGGCTTAGGGTCCGGACCTACCCGTCTTCCCCGGGGGCTGTGCCAGGCTGGGGAGTTGGGAGGAAACCTGAGGTGGTCCGCTCGGCTCATAAGCAGACGACTTAGAGCAAAGCCTTTCCGGAGGTGAGGGACACACGCTTTGCACAAAGGCCGACTTGGCCAAGAGCCTCCAGGGCCCGTAAGGTGGCCACGTCCATGGCGGGCAGAGGCAGGGGAGGCATAGACAGGCCGACGGAGACGCTTTCTGCTCCCACAACGCTGCTTCTGTCTCTTCCTTTCATGTGTGTCTTTATGCATTCAACAAACGCTGAGTGCCCACGTGTCTGGGAGAGTGTAACGGGGATGCACACGGCCCCCCAGGCGATTGCATGACCATGAGGCCAGCCTTTGGGGATGTGGACATCGGGCGGGCAGTGCTCAGGGGTGCAAAGCACAGTCTGGGTGAGCCTGGGCGTGGGGTCTGCGTGCGCAGACGGGAGGACAGGAGCTCAGAGGAGGGAGGATGCACAGGGCTGAGCGAGCACGGACGGGACTGCCGCGGTGCACAGTGGCCACGTTGCTTCCAAGCAGACGAGACCACGTGCTGGAACTCTCCCTCTGAGTTCACATCATGTGTCCTCACGTCCACCCACCAGCAGGCAGGTGCCAGCGGTCCTCCCTTTCCAGGGCTGCACCAGACTCCCTCCATGCCTGGACCGTGGTCGCAAACCTTCCAGCCACTATGAATGGCTCTGCTGTCCCTGTGCCCGGCTGTCCATGAGCACACACGTGTGGACATTTGAGCCCCTGCGTGTCCTTGTCATGAGCATCTCCCCACGACGGGAATGGCTGGGTCCTCCGCCAGCACTGTTTCCAGTGAGCTGCAGCCTGGCCCCTTCCCACAACCACGTGCCCCTTCTCCGTGTTTTCCATCCCCTCGTGCCTGCCGCTCAGACTGACCTTTGGAAGATGCCACCCGATGCCCTCAATGGGGGCTGCGACCATCCACCCTGGGCCTACCCTGACCTCCCAGCAGTGCAGACCAGGAGCACTAAAGACTGAGGACCCCAGTGCAGCCTCATGAGGAACAGAGTCCCCATCTTGGCACTTCCCTGCCGCCCAGCTAGACCCGAATCCAAACCCTTGTGCACGGTCCAGGAGCCGAATACTCAGCTTTCTGGCAGCAAGAACGGGCAGGTGGGCTCAAAGGTGGTGAAGACAGGGCGTGGGGGTCTCTCCAACCCCATGCCCTCTTTCCGGGGAAAGCGAGCAGCCCCGTCGATGGAGGCAGATGGAAAACCCGCTGGGGGAGGGCCCCCGGACTCCCCAGCAACCCCCAAGCTGCTGCAGAAGCACAGCCCCCAGGAAATACGGTCACTCACCGGGGTCGTCGAGAGCGTCGGCTAAATCGAAGTCACGCTGACCTGTGGGGGACACAGAGGGCGTAAGTGGCACGGACGGAAGGCGTCAGGGGCCCGGGGGCCCGGCTGCAGGTGGTCCCCTTGCCCCGTGCGTCCACGCTAACCAGACAGGGGCCTCGGCGCAGAGGTCAGCCCACGGCGAGAGCTCAGTGGACAGTCAGAACGTCTCCACTCCCTGCGAGGTTGTCAGAGGAGTATCTCGTCTTTCCCAGCAGCCGATGCCCTTCACCCGAGACGCATCTTCTAGGCGATCATGATCGCTGTCTTCAAGGAGGACGGCATCGTCCCAGGATCTCAACTCCTTCCAGCTCCCGAGCGGAACACGGGCATGTTTCCAACACCCCGAGCACTCGTGCCCTCTGCACACCCCGCTGGGTGCTGGGCGGGCGCCCGTGAACCCGGTCAGCCCAGCGTCCCGGCTGTTTCCGGGGGACGGGTGCGCGAGCACCCCGAAAGGGAGAAAAGATGGGCCGCCTCGGGGATCAAAAGAGAGGCAGCGGGCAATGCACTTCTTAAGTGAGCACACCTGGAGGTCTTCCCAGGGGAGGTGATGTGGGAGCTGCTTCAAAGGTGCCCGTTGACTTACGAGACTTACGAGAACCAAACACCCCCATAGTCAGGCAGCAGCACATCTGAGACAAGATAAGTTCCCTCCCCTTCGGGAAGAGAAACGGACATTGTCCATCAGGCCAAGTGGGGAACAAACACAGTTAGCCCAGCCCACACGCAAGCCCGCCAGATCCACACAAAGAGCTTTACAGCCGCCCCCGAAACTGCCTCCGGGACCAGCCAGCTGCACCGTGCTTGTCCCTCTGCTTCCGAAGCCACCATTTGGGACACGTCCCTGCCCCGACTGTGAAAGGGACACGAAACCAGCTGTTTTCTGCTATTTAACTCCAAGCCCAAGCCTCCCCCTGCCGAGCGAGACTGCTCGGATGTTACTTTCGCTTTGCAAACTGGGCCTGACAACAAAGCCTTCCCTGACCTCTGCCGGGGATCCCGGCACTGCAGGAATTTGGCGAGAATGTCCCCAGGAGCTGGTCCCGATCCCCATTTCTGGGTTCCCGGGAAATGCATGGGCGGAATTCTGGGGTCTTTTCCTTTCTGCGCTCAGGCACGCCGGTGTGCGACGCCGGCCCGGCCACACGCCAACCCCTCACTCTCCGGGACCTTCCCCCCCCCCCCCCGGAAGCCTTTGCAAAGCTCTCTGAACTGGGCCCTCCTCCCGGAGCTCAGAGAGTTCTGAGGCTTCCTGGCTTGCCGGGGGAAAGGGTGAAGGAAGTCTGGAATCTGGGCAGGAGCTAAGACCCTATTTCTGCTTTTTCGCTGGTTTAACGTGGAGACGCTCTGGGTGCATCATCGGGCACGGGGGAGGCTGGGAGTGTGGGGTCTCCAGCTCTGGGGACCTACCAGGTCGCCGCGGGCCCACGGCTCCCGTGTTTTCAAATCCCAGGGTGCTGGTGCTGGCACCACGTCGGGCAAAATTCTGTGAAATTCCCCGTGTGCGTTCCTTCACCCGGCGACGCTTATCCTTGTGCATTTTCTCTAAAGAAAACCCCAGATCTTTCAAATCCATGGAGGGTGGCCCCCGGCTGCCCCAAGCTCCTCTCCTGCCTGCGGAGACTCTCCTTCCCTATCGGTTTTGCCCCTTTTGCTGCTTCCAAAATTATAAGAGCGTGATCAGAGGATGTTCCCACTTCTGACCCATTTGAATCCCCTTTTTGGGCAACAACTTTTATTTATTTATTTTTTTTTTTCAAACATCTAGAGGGAGAGAATTTGCCCGTTGAGCACGCACACTTGGGCGGCGCAGAGCGCGCTCTTCCGGGGTGGGGGAGGGAGTGACCACCTGCCTCTATGTCCAGAACATTGCACTGGAGACCCACCGGCAGCCGGTCTGCAGCTCCCCCTGCAGACCCCCGGTGACCACAGACCAGGAGCCGGTTTCCGGAGGCCTTAAGGGTAGAGTCGGAATCACGCTGGACCCTCGGGCAGCCTCCACTCCAGAAAGGAGGCCGGGCATCAGGGACAGGGTGACCCCTGGACGCTGGGTGGCCTCCCCGTGCAGCAAGCTTTGCTGGCCAAGCACACGCCTCTGAAGGGCCTGGAGGCCGGGGTGCACCCAGCAGCAGGCCCCGCGGTCCCCAGGGGAGGCCCCGGGGGACGTGCCCCCCTCCAGAGCCAATCGCACGGAGCCGCTTCCACTGTGGTAGGTGCCGGTCCCTCTGGGCGCGTCTGCCTGCCCAGGGTCCACTTTGCTGCAGCCGCTGCCTGTTGCTGGTGCAGGAACAGCCTGGCCCCATCTGCTGCTCCCGGGGCTCTCTCTGGCCGCCCTCGTCCAGGATGGACACACAGGGCTGCGCATCAACCCCCTTGCAGGGCGGCTGGGGATGCACACCCCCTTCTGTGTGACTCCCGCGCGCAGTCCCCTGGCACAGGAGCTGATGTTCAGGAATGACCATGACCCTGCTGTGCCGGGGCCTCGCCCGCAAAGTTCCAGGCACCCCCACAATAACCCGTTGCCCAGCAAGCTGCTCCCAAGGCCTCGACCACGCCAGTTGTCCCAGATAAGCAAAGGCCTCTGTGTTATCTCCCCGGATCGCCGAGCCCAACCGCTGACCCGCCTCTCCCAATGCTTGCGCCCAGAGGGCGGGAACCCCATGCGCTGGATGTAGGATCCCTGACAGCCACCTCTGCTTACATTAATGGCCAGCGAGCACAACTCATGCAAGCATGGAGGGGAGGTCCCCGGGACCTCTTGCATCAGCTGTCGACTCTGGCCAGCGTCAGGCGCCCGTGGAGGGACCGTCCACTGCTGCAAGGCAGGGGGAACTGGCCAGGCGCCCAGTGCTCTCCAGAGGGGCTGTGGCCAGTACATGGCAAGGGTCCCCATGCAGTTCAGTTCCTAGCTGGGCTGGGAGCTCACTCGGGCTGACGGCTGACGAGGCCGCTCCTGGGGAGACACCCAGAGAGGGAGGGAGCTCACGAGGCCATCGGCATTATTTTCCACTTGGAGTGCATGACACAGCTCATGTCCCAAGATCTGTTTCTCATCTGTTTTCTCCTTTTGCTCAGCAAGCTTGGGGACTTTTAATCAAACCCACATGTGTTGGATCCGGGACCCGGGGGGGAGAGTAGCATCATGTGTCCTGGGGTTGTGATGCTGGCGATCCCGCTGGGATCCCGGGGATGTGGGCTTACGGTGGCTCATGCTGGTGGGGAGGCTGACGGTCAGCGTTATACGCAAGACCCCCCTCCTTCCACCAAAAACAACAACAACAACAAAAACCAGCTATTTGGGGTGTTTGAGTAGCAATTGGAGGAGTACGGTCGTCTCCAGGAACCAGGAACCAAAGTCGGAGTGCCAACCCCGTCGGCCCCCACGAGACTCCCACCGCTCCCTAGTGCCGTCTGCATGCCCTGAATTTCTCAGCTACGATGTGGACCCTCGACTCCACATGACCCACGGAATCGTCAAACGGCAGGACCGTGCTTGGAAGAATCATCACGGCACGCCGATGCCGTGAGGGTCCCCATTGCCCGCACGGCCACAACCGACCTCCACGCGAGCCAGGAGCCACGCACAAGCCCACGCCCGAGCTCCCCCTGCAACCATGGAAATCCTGACTCTGTACTGTATCTGCTTCCCGCCCAGGAATATATGCGTCGTTTCTTCACATAGGATTTGACTGATTTCCCCGAGTTGCGGGGCTGATTGAAAGCAGTCCTTCGGGGTCAGTTGCCGCCCAACGCTGGCCTCCCCAAGGCTCCCGTCTACAGGACCCCTTCCCTTCCTTGATGCTTCCCCTCTCCGGGGATGTCGCTGGAGCAGGGATGCCCAGAGAGCCAATCCTGACTTGCCCCAGGCCAATCCTTTGTCTCTGCTCCATTGTTCTTAAAAATATATATATTAATGTACAGAACGCATATTTTCGGAGCTCTTGCCCAGGAAAGGGAAAATTAACAGTGCATGTATTAGGTTTGCATGGACAGTAACAAGGAGCCCAGGGCGGGGTGCCCAGGTGGGTGGGGGTCCATCGCCTCTGGGCTCTGCGTTCTTCCTCTGGAGCAGCTGTGCATAAATCTGTAAGAGTTTCGGGGTGCTTCCGAGGTTTCTGTTTTCCTGCGGTAGCAAGGGTTACGCAAGAGGGCTGGGTTCTCAGGCTGCACACCCTGCATGCCCGTGCAGGGACACCAGGAGGGACTCTCTGTCCAGGGGCAGCAGTGCAGACCCTCTGTGGAGATGAGACAGTGGTCATTGGAGCCCACCCCATCCTTCTGACCCTGAAGCTCAGTGAAACGTCTCCTGCAAGGTCAACCAGTTGTCCCAGTTCCTAGAGTCCCCAGGTTCCCTCTGGATGAAACCCCTCCACCCTGACAACATGCACAGTCCCGGGAAGGGAAAGTACTTGGTCACAAGGGCCTAAGGGATGGTCATTCGTGATAAAAGGCAAGACATCCATTCTGAAATGCAGACGGTCCGACAAGGCAATATCGGAAGCTGTGTCCTAGACCTTCCCAGAGGGACGCATGCACGTGGACCTCCGAGGACGTGGGTGACACGCAGCCTGTGCTACCACAGCTCTGGGTGTGCCTGAGAGGCTGCATTTCTCTCCAGCTCCTCGGGGAGACTGTGGACTTCCCACCCAGTCCTGGAGGGCGGAGGCTGATGCCTCCTGAGGCTTCCCTCCTGGGCGTATAGACCCTGTGTGCTCGCATGGCCATCCCTCTGTGCCTGTCCACATCCCTCTTCTTTGAAGGACCCCCGTCCTACGGGAATGGGGCCACCCTAGTGACCTCATTTTACTGTAATCCCATCTCTCAAGACCCCCACCTTCAAATACAGCCCCATTCTGAGATCGTGGGCTTAAGGCTGCATCCTCTGAATTTTGAGGGGACACAGTTCAGCCCCTAACAGACTTAAATCATGGAATTACCACAGACATTCTGCTGGGATGGACAGGAGGCCCTCACGAGGCCCCAGTCCTACAGAGAAAAGAAAGGAGATTTTCAGCGGAGCTGCATGAGGAAAGGCCACGCACATTCCTCAGGCTCAGAACTTCTGCCTCCATGGCCTCTCAGGCCCTCGAGGGCATGGGTATCAACCAATAATCCTCTTAGGAGCAGATTCTGGTTCAGCAGGTCTGGGCGAGGCCGAGACTGTCCTTCTCAGCAGCTCCCAGGGGGTGTGGGAGCTGTTGGCCCCGGGGACCATACTCTGCAGACATCCTTCCTCCCACCTCTGTGCAGTTCAAAGAACCTCCCAGGAGCTGAGAGATCATCACCCCCTTCAAGAAAATAAGAGCCAAAGAAGAGCCCTAGGCTGTTTCTTCCCATGAGTGGGAGGGAAATTAGCTGTGGGAGCCTTGAAAACTACAGAGGCTGACTGACATCATCTGGGGTGGGGACAGTAGAAGCTCCCCTCGTGACCTGGGTAAGAGGCAGGGGCTCCCCGCATTCCCGACACAGGAGGACCATCTACAAAGCCGGGAATGCATCCAGAGTGGGGCTCTAGGAATGGATGGTGGGGTGGGAGACTCTGCGTCTTGACCCCACCCGCAGCAATCCTGATGACCGCCACCCAGCAAAGTTCCCCAACTACCTCCCCCGGGGGTCACCATTTGTCCAGACCGTATTTTATTGGGATCCACAAGGATAAAAACAAACTATGAGAAGAAAATGTTTTGAAAACTCTTGAGAATGGTTTGCTCCAGGGTCGCCTGGGAAAACCGTCTGAATGCTCACGGCAGAAGGCACAGCAGTTTGCGAGCTTTGCCCCCTCGGTTCTCAAGAATGTGGCAGTTTCTACAGCAGCTATCCTCACCACAGGGACACCTTCTTCAAGGGTGTAGCTCAAGGTCATAGGGAAAGCAGGGATGCTAAAAGACTAAACAGACCTGGCTCCACTCTGCTTTTGCACCAGAAACAAACACAGGAGTATTTCTGACGACAGAGCTGCAGGAGACCCACGGGGCTGAGGACAGGCTCATTGGAACTCTCCAGAAAACCTGCAGAGTTGGTATCTCAAGCAGTGGAAGTGGGAACATGAAAACACCCTGAATGTTTCATATTTTGTGTCAATGTGGACAGGCTTCAGTGCCCAGATGTTTGGTCAAATGCTAGCATAGTTGTCACTGCACTGGTACGTTGTTGATGGGACTGCCATCTGCAATCAGATACCGGGAAAGCACATCACCGTCGGTAATGTGTGGGCCTCCTGCATCTGCTGAAGGCCTTAAATGCAATGAGTGAGGTTGAAGGGAGTCAGACTCAACACGGCAGTGTTGTATCCTAGCTGAGTTGCTGGCCTGCCCTGAGGGTTTTGGACTTGCCAGCCCCCCAGTCCTGTGGGGCAATTTCTTAAAATAAATTGGAGTCTATAGGATTTACGATGATGATAAGGACAATGATCATAGATAGATAGGTGGATGGATGCATAGATAGATAAAATGGTGGATGGGTGGATGGATGGATGGGTGGATGGGTGGATGGATGCATACGTGGGTGGGTGGATAGATAGATAGATGGATAGATGGATGGAGAGTTGGGTGGGTGGATGGATGGATGGATAGATGGATAGATGGATGGATGGATAGATGGATGGGTGGGTGGATGGATGGATAGATAGATAGATAGATAGATGGATGGTTTGTTGGATAGATGGGTGGGTGGATGGATGAGTAGATGAGTGGATGAATGGATGGATGGATGGATGGGTGGATGGATGGATAGAAGAATGGATGGATGGATAGATACATAAATGATGGATGGATGGATAGGTCAATGGATGGATACATATCATGGATGGATGGATGGATGGATGGATGGATGGATAGAAGAATGGACAGATCGATAGATACATAAATGATGGATGGATGGTTGGAAGAATGGATGGATGGATAGATACATAAATGACGGATGGATGGATAGATCAATGGATGGATAGATGGATGGATGTATAAATCACGGATGGATGGATGGATGGATGGACAGATAGATGTACGTATGTAGAGGTGGACAGACATTAGGTGAATAATACTTAGATCCATACGTCAGACTCAGGCTGACAGAGACTCTCCTGTTAACATAAGATTTCTCAACCTGAGCTCCAGCAACATTTGGGGCTGGATCCCTTTCTGACACGTGCAGCAGACACTGGCGGCCTCCTTGGCCTCCACCCATTTGAGGACAGCACCCGACCCACTCACAGGCGTGACCGCCAAACATGACTCCAGATATTGCCAAGTGTCCCCTGGGGGCAAAGCGGCCCCCATTGAGAACGGCGGGCTGCAGCGTGTCTGCCTGGGGGATGTTCCTTCTGGCCTGGTCATGTTGGCTGCTGATGCACGGCTGAGTGGGAAACCCCAGAGCAGCTGGCCCCTCGTGCCGTGGATCCATGGGTCTCCACCCAAGGGTAAACCAGATGGCCCGGTGCTTGCTCATCATCCCTCCCAGGGAGCCCTGACTCTGCATGGCATCACTCCAGGTGCTTCTGAACCTACAGGTCCCAAGCTCCACCCACATACCATAGGCGCATCTCAAGGGGGCAGCCCTTGGCGTGGCGTCTTTCATCCAGCTCCTTCCCAGATGACTCTGCACAACAAGATGGAGAACCGCTGCCCCACATAGCTGGGCAGGTTCGGCTTAAACGAGACAGGCTTAAACGACTCATCTGGAGCTTGGCCTTCACACCCAGAGATCAGCTAGATCAGACGTAGTTGAGGGTCCATGAGGAACGAGGCAGAATTAAGGGAGACTCTTGGTTGGTTCTGGGGTGTGGTCAGCGTGGGCTGCAGTCCCGGGGCCCAGCGTGGGCTGCAGTCCCGGGGCCCAGCGTGGCCTGGCCTGCTGCCTCAGGCACGATCCCACTCTCCACATAACAGCCAGCCACAACGCCCCCACAGAGCTGGGTGCAGCACAATAATATGATAATACATTATAATAACATATATACAAGATCCTATGTATTTAGGGGAGAAACATGCATAAAGATAGGTACTTCCTTCTTTCTCGGCAGACCCAAACCACAAGCTGGCCTTGGCAAGTTGCATTTCCGCTTCTGCTTCCCGACGACGGCAGAACCTCAGGCCCGTGATGGAACCCCACCCCGTGCCTCAGTGTACCCATCTATAAGGCGGCGGCAAGCACGGCCCCATCAAGGGGCTGCGTGAGAACCCGCTGGGAGGCTGATGCGTGCATGGGGTGCAGGACACAAGGCTGTCATGGAAGGAATTGGGGGCCTCACCAAGCACACCCACCAATACCCAGTGGACGTTCCCACCAAAGCCCGAGGAACCGAGAGGCTCCTGAAGGAATTTGCCCCCCTCGTCCCTGAAGCATCAGATGGACGGCACGGTGCCGGTCTCATTGTCCCGAGGGGTTCGCTGAGCTTCCCACTGTCCCCGCACAATGACGAGATCAACTCTGGGATGTGCTTTCCTGGAGGTCGGGCTGGCTCTGCCGCTGGGCAGCTCCCTGGTAAAACCAGCATCTGCCCTCCAGCTCCTGGTAGGATGAATGTGGGGACTGGCCTGTTCGTGCACACAGGAGCTCCTGCAGGTGAGATCGCCAGCTGACCCTCAGCTTCCCACCGGCCCCCAGACAACCTACGCCCCGTCCCTGAGCACACCCCGAACAGGAAAAACAGGACACAGCACGACAGGGATGTAGGAACACAATCCCGCCTTCCTAACCTACAACACGTCCCAACTCTCCACCCCACCCGCCTCCCGGTGCTTGCAAGGAGACCACGAAAATGACCAGAAGGGCTGTTTCAGTCCCGTATCTCACGGGTTCCGTACAGTTCCCAAATAGCCTCCTGCCCCGCCCTCCTACAAACAAACACCCCCCCCACCCCTCCCTGCATCTGGGACGCAGCCTTGAGCTCCAGTGGCAGCTCCAGGCGTAAACAACTCCCATGACTTTTGCAATCAAGAAGGGTCTCATTTATCCAAGAAGAAGCAGAATCCATACCCGCGTGCCAGCTCTGGGTTTACCCAAAAACCAGCCGAACTAATCCTCTCCATCGGGAACAAGGACTTTAAAAGACCCTTTGCCCCCCTGTTGAGCTTAAATCACGCAGCAGGAGGGCCGTGTTGGAAACGCAGCCCAGAAAGTCCAAGAGCGCCACTTGCTTTCAAGCGCTGTGGGCCTGCGTTCTGCTGCTCTGGGTCCGGGTTCTGGGCTCCACAGCGACCCACTGTCCCCTTCGCCCTCTCAGAAGGCACCAGTCCTGTCTCCTCTAATCGCGTCTGGCAACTTCTCCCCGTTTTTCAGCAGAAGCTGCTCAGGAAGGAGTTTTGAGAAGGAACCCGACAACACCCACGGCAGCTCTCCCTCGGGGCTGAGACGGCGCTTACCTTGCACGTGCGCCAAGAAGCCCAGCACCGTGACCCAAAAGAGGCCCCAGTGGCTCTCCATCCTTGGTGGCAGCAGGAAGGAGCCTCCTTGAGGGCCGCAGCCCAGCGGCGCGTGAGATCCGGCCTCCCGAACCCCACCCTCCGTGTGTTGACTTCCTGTCTCCCAGCTTGGAAGGAAGGGAGGCCAAGTTCCAAGCGGAAAGTCTGAACCGAGCTGCGATCCCTTTGCCAAAAGCTAATGGGGCCCGTGCTCAGATTGCAAACCCCACAGCCTGGGCAGGCGAGGCCCGTGTGTGCACGTTGGAGGTCGCCCCGGGCCTCCCCAGAGCAGGGCTCACTGGCCGACGCTCAGCACGGCGGGGAAACAGGCACCATCTGGCAGCAAGTGGCCTTCCCCGCTTTGGGAAACCGGCATACCTGCTCGGCAGCTCTGCTCCCTGCCGGCGTGGGAGGTGCCCGGAGATCAAAGCTTTGCCAACCTCGAGCCCAGGGAGGACGCTCCCTGCCCACAGATCTGTGCATTCCAAGCTTCCTGCTTCCCCACAGGGGGATTTCAGAACGAGCTCATGCATTCGTCCCACAAACACGGGGGACACAAACATCTTCTGAGCCAGGCCCACACTGGGTGCCAGGTTTGCGGTGGTGAGGAATGCATCCTTGTGGACAAAGAGGAGGGGACATCGAAGGTTAAGCCAGATGGTGGTCGTGGGGCTTCACGCAGGGATGCACACCGAGGTCTCGGGGTCAGAATGGGGAGGGGCCTGGCAGGCGCTGAACTCAGCTGGGTGTCGGGAAACTCTTCTGGGGAGGGCAGTGACCTCGAGAGGACTGTAAAAGCTGAGAAGGAAGGACACAAGATGGGACAGACGAAGCATTTGGGCCAAGGAAGTTGTAGGCTGAAGGCCCTCAGTAAAAAACAAGAAGCCCAGGGCTACTATGTGGGACAACTCTAGGGGGCACCATGCACACCACCAACGGTTATCGGCTGAAGGTCTGCGTCCCCCCAAGCTTCATATATCGCAGCCCTATCTTCCAATGGGATGGGATTGGACGTGGCCCCCTTGGGAGGGACTACACTGAGATCAGGTCATGAAGGTGGGCACCATGATGGGACTGTGTCCTGAGGAGAAAAGGAAGAAACACCAGAGATCTCTCTGTGAGGACCACATGAGGACACAGGAAGACATGAGGTCTATGTCCCAAGGAGAGCGGCCTCAGGAGGAACCAGTCTCGGCCCTGCCTGGATCTCAGACTCCCGGACTCCAGGACAGTGAGCAATAAGTGTCTATTGTTTACGCCATCCAGTGCTTGGTATCTCGTCCTACCAGCTCAGATGGACGACTGTGCCAAGTAGGACAAGTGCCTCAGAGGCGAAGAGTAGCCATTATTTGCCTCGTTCCTCATGGACATAGAGTGTGACGTAGGGCATGTCATGGGACAGCATCTGATAGAGCACTCATGATATTCCGTACATCTGGGGTGGTTATTTTGTCTGCTCAACCATTCCCTGTCCATGTAGGGATGGGGGTGTGGCATTTGGAGGTCAGTGGGGTTGCACAGTTGATACTGGGGCCCATTCATTGCTTTGTGGACCATCAGAACAGAGAATAGAGCCTTTGCCCTGATATTTATGGACTTTGTCCGACTCTACGTTTACAGATAGTCCATATTTCAAATTGAAATGTATCACAGCCAACACTGAAAGCAGCCCAAGGTCCATTGTGTTTTGTGTCTCGTTTTGTCCCGTAGGAAAGGGAGCTAATGACTGTGTGAAATGAAAAGGCAGGATGTAGTGAAAGTTATCTTACCCTTGTTCCTTCTTCTCGACCCTGCAAAAAATCATGGCCATGAAGCATGGCAGTTGGGCCTTCAAGCACAAGTACAAATTTGATGGAGAGAAAGGGAAGGGAGAACATTCTAGGAGAGCAAACAGGAGGTGTGGACCTCTGGAGTCCTGTCTTTGATAATAAGGACTGAGCTGGGTCCCTTGAGGATTAAAATAATGACCGGCCGGGTCTTGACTTTGCTAGTCCTGGATGCTGTATGAAGATCTCGGTTCTGCAGGCTGGGGGAACCACATCGCACCCGTGATCAGGGGAGGATGGAGATGGGGTCTTCTTGGGAAGAGAAGCCCATCAGTGCCCAGGAGATGAGTTACAGAGGGGGCTGAGTTTGATGCAAGGAGTTCACAAAAGCCTTGGATGTCATGCTGGGGGAGGTGACATCAGGCAGAGGTGGGCACACCTAACAGTCATGGGGTGGGGTGGTTTCAAGCATTCTTTGGAGAGAGAACCAATGGAAATATAGCACCCGTATCCTATCACAAGAGGAACCTTCTACGGATCGGGAGAAATTCCAGTCCCTGGCATATGGCAGAGCTAGCATTCAAAGCCAGGCAGCCTGGGGGTACCTGGGGGGCTCTGTCAGTTAAGTATCTGACTCTTGATTTTGGGTCAGGTCATGATCTCAGAGTCATGAGGTCGAGCTCTGCGTGGGGCTTCCAGCTCAATGAGGAGTCTGCTAGAGACTCTTTCTCTCCTTCTACAGCTCTATTCGCTCTCTCTCTCTCTCAAATAAATAAATAAATCTTTAAAAACCACTTAAGTCCAGACAACCCGAGTCCCAGACTCATCTGGGACACACTCATCAATGTGTCCTGTTGATGGTTGGCCCGAAGCATGGGTTCAAACATCACCTGTTACCTTAAACCGAGGGGAAATTGGAAGAAGTAGGCTGGTGAAGGGAACGGAGGTGACCACCCAGCCATCCCTCTTTGGTCCAGCGTGCGTTGGGTTGACCCTAGAATGAGAGAGCAAAGTCAAGAGTGATGTCCGGCGCTTGGCGTGAAGAGAGAACTCTGGCTCGGCACCGGTTGGCTTTTCATTGAGTGAGGAGGGCGTCTGTTTTTCTGGTTTCCTGATTATTCTTTACGTCTCAAAGTCTCACGTCTGTCACCCATCAACTACTTGGCAATTACCTGCTTGGTGTCAAGCACAGAAGGGCGCGTAACACTGAGCTAACTCCACAGGCGCCATGCCCTCGAGAGATAGACAAATTAGTGTTTTCGGCTGAGTTGTGTCTGCTTGGAAACATCATGGTCCTCACCACCAGGAACTCAAAATGGGACCTTATTTGGAAACAGGGTTCTTGCAAATGTAGTTAGTTAGGAGGACTTGGGTGGGCCTAGAGAACTGGACCTTCCCATGGTGATCCAGGTGGGACCTAAATCCAATGACATTGTAAGACATAGACGAGGAGAGACAGAGACGAAGAGGACAAGCCACGTGAAGATACAGGCAGAGATGGGAGGGACGTGGCCATGAGCCCAGAGATGCCTGGAGCTCCAGAAGCTGGAAGAGGCAGGAAGGACCCTCTCCAAGAGGTTCAGGAGGGAGCACGACCCTGTCCCGCCTGGATCCCAGTGGTCCTGCCCCGCCTGGATCCCAGTGGTCCCGCCCCGCCTGGATCTCAGACTCGGGTCTCCACACCTGGGAGACTTGATGAATTCCTGTGGTTTTAAGCCGTCTGATTGGTAATTCTTTGTCACAGCAACAAGGAGACATTCATAGACGTCCCTTTCTTTGAAACAAAAGGCCAAAAAGGTACTGACTACGCATAAGCCTTTTTCTTCCAGCGCAGAAATTACCCCCCAAGCCCGCCATGCTACGTATCGGCGGACCATCGCCACAGTCATGCTAGGACAGCCCTGTTGTGTTCATCAACGCCATTGCAAACTGTCACACATGCACGTCCTTCACGCTGTTGTGGGTCTTCCCTCTGCTCCCATCAACACTAGGACTCGGACACAATGGTACAGTTCTCGAACACGGGTCAGAACCAAACCAAATGCATTTCCCAAGTGCCTGTCCGTCCTCCCTGACACGCGGACCTGAGTGGAAAAGTGCAGGCACTCGCCTTACATAAGAAACTTTCAGGGACCCAGACTCCAGCTTTCCCATGGCCGCCCCGAGGTGGAGAATGTGCAGGAGAAAAAAGGCTGGATAGGGCACCCGGTGACGGGCCACCGTCGATATGGCCGGGGAAGCACTCAGTTGCGGGGAAGATAGTTCGAAGGGTCATGTGCTGTCGTTCAGTCCCCTCTGGGACCCGCGGTGACAGCTGGGACGGAAACCGTCTGAGTCTGCAAAATGTGCCCTGTCCTCTTCGTTTCTTCCTTCCTTTCTTTTCTTTTTTCTTCCTTCCTTCCTTCCTTTTTCTTTCTTTCTTTTTCTTTTCTTTTCTTTCTTTCTTGCTTTCTTGCTTGCTTTTTTTCTTTTTCTTTCTTTCTTTCTTTCTTTTCCTTCCTTCCTTCTTCTTTCCTTTCTCCCTCCCTCCCTTTTCTTCTTTTCTTTTTTCCTTTCCTTCTCTTCCCTGTCTTTTCCTTTCCCTTCTCCGTCCCTTACTTTTCTTTTCTTTTTTCTTTTCCTTTCCCTTCCTTCCTTCCCTTCCCTCCCTTTCTCTTTGTTTCTTTCATCCTTTCCTTTCCTTTCTTTTCCTTTCCTTTCCCTCATTCCCCACAAAAGGCTCAACAAAAACAAAAACAAAACCAGATAAACCCACACTATCGATGTTGCAGGCATTTTACAGAAGACCCAGATTCTTTACTTCCTCGGTTGGGAATCCGTCCGCAGAAGATATGCACCCGGGTCAGCAATCCAGGGATGTTTTCCCTGTTTTCCCAGACTTTATGGCAGCGTGTCCATAAGACCCTGTAATTATGCCTCCTCACCCACCGACACACACTGACTGGCCCTTGCCGGCCACCTCCCTCCATGCATAAGGGAAACGTACAAACTCGCCATTTCCAAAAGGCTCGGAACCGTCTGACCTACGGCATTCGTGCCCAAGATAGAAAGAAAAAAATATACATCCTGGTCATGTAGGTGGTTTCTAAACCACCTTCCCCCACACACACAGAAGAGCTGGATCTAGCCTAAACAGATGTGAAAGGGGAAACGAAGCCTGACGTTTTCTGCATTTTCCCCCCGGCACCTGGAAATGCGTGCACGTGTGCCTCGAGCATCTGGTGGTCCGATTCTGGTTCTCTCCACGCAGAGCCATCCTGTCGGAGGTGAGGGACGCAGGGCACAGTGGGGCGTACACAGATGTGTGTGTATCGGTGTGTGGTGTTTTCAGGAAACCTGCATGTCCGATCCCAAACTCCGCACGGGACGGGTGTGCGGCAGGGTATGTGCTGGGAAAGACGTTTCCTCCCCATTTCCCTGAGCAGGAAAAGGAACAGAGACACCGCCCTATGGGCAAACTTGCAAAACCGCACAGTCGGTGTCAGAAAATGGGGGGACGTTTACACACAGACGGGCACACGGAGGCAGAGTGGGGCCAGCCAAGAGACGCCCAGGCCCTCCAGCTGCCCCAGGGCGCAGGGACACAGACAGGGAGCAGACTGTCCCTGGGAAGCTCTATCGGGAACCAGCGCGGTGCCCAGCGTGGTCCCGGACTTTGGGTCTCCAGAACAAAGACACAACACGCTTCTGTGGTTTAAGCGCTTCCCACCCATGGTACGAGCTGCCACATGCAAGACGGACAGGAGTGTTTTTCAGCTGTTTAGGCTGAGACCAGTGCGGGAGACTGGGGTCCTGTGACCGGGGACAGATGACATGGCCGTCCTGCACCCGTGACACATGGGAGTCCAACGACCACGTGCATCCCAGGACCACACAACGCACATCCCAGAACCCCAATGCAGTCTGCTGTCTGAATGGTTTTTATGACTCTGCGTCGTTTTATTATTTTTAATCTATTTTTATAAAGATTTTATTTATTAGAGAGAGAGCAGGAGGCAGAAGGAGAGGGAGAAGCAGGCTCCCGTACAGAACGCATAGACGGGACAGAGCTGACCAAGAGGATTTCACATTCGCCTCCTCTGTACCTTCAACACCGAGAATCCACGTGGGTTTCCACATTCATTCTCAGGAACAAAAGCTTCGATCCACTGGACGGGGGAGAAAAACCAGAAATGATAACAATGGGAACAAGGACACATGTAAAAATGGGCAAAAGGTGTCTTCAAATGTCTCCCCCATAAATGGAGGGCAAATGGGTTTTCCTACACATTCCCCAACCCCACCTGCGCTGAGAAATGTAATGTAAAACCAGGGGTTTGATGCCGTGTTTTCAACAGGTTGGCAAGGCCCATGTCTGCACAGCTTTTTGAGGAGACCTGAGACATCAGTGGGAAGACCATGAATTTGCACAATCTTCGTGCATTTGGGCTACGCACACACACGCACACACACACACACACACTCTCTAACGAAGCTGACCTCAGACTGTAAATAAATACACACGTTTGCACTAATGTTCAATGTCCGTGTTTTCCTGATGGCAACAACCTGCACCCAGCTCACGCTGGCTGGTTAAACACATTCGGACCAAGGTTTAAACCCTGTAATTGTGCTACGGGCTCCTGCTAGCCCTACATAAATTCCCTTTTTTTAAAGGATTTTTTAAAAAAGATTTTATTTATTTGACAAAGGAGAACACAAGCAGGGGAGTGGCAGGGAGAGGGAGAAGCAGGCTCCCCGCTGAGCAGAGAGCCCGATGGGGGGCATCGATCCCAGGACCCCAAGTCGATGACCTGAGCTGAAGGCAGAGGCTTCGCCAATGGAGCCCCCCAGGCGTCCCCCTCCACATAAATTTTCTAATCCTGATTTCAAAACTGTGACCTTAAGATTCCTCATATAAAAGCTCAGGAATAATTAAACGAAGCCATTTTTGTCAAGGAGGAAGAGTACGCGTGCAGCTCGTTTCCAGTCATTGGGAAACAGCAAGAGCTCGTCTGCCACCGAGCAGTGTTACCCCAAAGTTAGAGCAACGTCTCACACCCCAGCAATGAATACACTTGGTAAAGACATGGCAGTTAGCAAATTTCCACCAAAAAACCCACATGGAAGAAGACGGGAGTATCTGAATGCAGGGGCGATATCTCATTCAAGAGAGTATCTGAAATGGAGAGGAGTATCTGACATACAGAGAAGATCTGATTCAGGAGAGTAGCTGAAGTGCAGAGGAGTATGTGATGCAGGGGAGTATCTGAATGTACAGAAGTACCTGATGCAGGAGAGTATCTGAAAGTAAGGAAATATCTGAAAGTAAGGGAGTATCTGAATGCAAGGGAGTATCTGAAAGCAAGGGAGTATCTGAATATAGAGAAGTATCTAATACAGGGGAGTATCTGAATATATAGAAGTATCTGATGCAGGAGAGTATCTGAATGCAATGGAGTATCTGAATACAGAGAAGTATGCAATGCAGGGGAGTATCTGATGCAAAGGAGTATCTCAAGCAAGGGAGTATCTGAATACAGAGAAGTATGCAATGCAGGGGAGTATCTGACGCAAAGGAGTATCTCAAGCAAGGGAGTATCTGAATACAGAGAAGTATGCCATGCAGGGGAGTATCTGATGCAGGGGAGTGTCTCAAGCAAGGGAGTACCTGAATACAGAGAAGTATGCAATGCAGGGGAGTATCTGATGCAGGGGAGTGTCTCAAGCAAGGGAGTATCTGAATACAGAGAAGTATGCCATGCAGGGGAGTATCTGGATGCTGGGAAGTCCTTGTTCCCGATGTACCAAGACCAGTAAAGGAAAGTAGGCAGCGAAAGAAAAACCCCAAAGACACAGGGGCACACTTGGGTTGATCGTCTGTCCTACAGTCCCAGAAAAGGGACCTCGGGGTCCATTCCACTGGTTTCCACAGCCTCTTTAAATGTCACCCCATGGCAAAATATTTAAGTAAAAAAGTACTTGGTTTCTTGGTTCTTTTTTATTAGTCTGGTGTGGAAAACAAGAACAAAACAAAACAAAACAAAATCCTACCCAATGAAGGAAATCTTGAGGACACTAGTGGAAGGTTTATCTCACTGTATCCGAGGGTCAACGCCAGGGAAGGTTCTGTTTAGTTGACACGTGGTGTGGTCAACGGCCCAGAGTTCCGGGAGGGAGAACCTGAGTGGGGTCGGTATTGGAAAGACTCTGCCAGGGACAATCGGTCTCTCCCACCCCACGGGGAAAGCCCTAGCCGCCCCGCAGAGGGGGAGCACAGTTCTCCTCTGAATACGACACGCAGCGTTAGAACCCCCCTTGTCTACCCAGCACGGTGCAAATGGGCGCAACGCATCTCAAGGTGAAAACAAAGCGTCTCAATGTTAAGGGCAGGCGTGGGCAGGACGGGGCTGGAGCCCGCCATGGCCGCCGCCGCCCGTGCACGTGTTTTTCGGGAAGACACAACAGGCGAGTTGTCCTTCTGCTGGGAGTTGCGTCGCGGACTTGCGTTGTGGCCAAGCTTCTATTTTTCCAGAAGACTCCACTGGACTGTCAAGGACAAAAAGATGAGGAAAGACTTCACTAGGCATTCCCGGCTCCCCCCAAAACCCACACGTCACCGGCTGCTCCTGAAACATTTCAGACGCGGGTGACTCCCCTAGGAGATACGTGAGCAGGATTAGCATCGCAGACAGAAAGCAAAGCCTGACTCTGACCTGCTCGGGAGAAAAGAGTCAACAAATTTCAGTGTATGATCAACTCTAGCTAGAAAAAATATATGCCATACTCCAGGAAAAGCAGGGGAAAAAAAAAAACAGGGGAAGGCATTTTCTCCTAGAAAAAGCAAATAAAAACATATGCCATGAAAAATGGGGAAAAAATACAGAAGGCATTTTTTTCCTAGGGGGATAAAATACATACTCCAGAAAAACTAGGGGAAAAAACAGAAGAAGGTATTTTCCCTTAAAAAAAAAAAAAAAAGCAAAAGAATAAAAACATACTCCAGGAAAAATAGGAGAAAAAATATAGAAGGCATTTTTTCCCGAAAGGAAAAAAACAAAAAGCATTTTCTCCTACAAAATAACCAAAAACACACCCAAAAACAACAACAAAACAAAGCAAAACAAAAATACTACAGGTAAAATAGGATAAAAAATATAAAAGGGAATTTTTTTTCCTAGAAAAAAAATATACATACTCCAGGAAAAGTAGGGGAAAAAATAGGAGAAGGCATTTTCTCCTAGAAAAAATAAACAAAACATACTCCAGGAAAAATGGGGGAAAATATAGAAGGCATATTTTTCTTAGAAAAAAAATACATACTCCAGCAAAAGTGGGGGAAAAAAATAAGAGAAAGCATTTTTTCCTTAAAAAAAAAAAAAAACAAAAAAGAAAAACACACTCCAGGAAAAATAGGATAAAACACATAGAAGGCATTATTTTCATAGGGAAAGAAATAGAAGAGAAGGCATGTTCTCCTACAAAATAACCCCCAAAAAACCAACAAAACAAAACAAAAATACTCCAGGAAAATAGGATTAAAAAATAAAGAAGGCATTTTTTCCTAGGTAAAAAAAATACATACTCCTGGAAAAGTAGGGGAAAAAAAATAGGAGAAGGCATTTTCTCCTAAAAAAAAAAAACAAAAACAAAAACATACTCCGGAAAAATAAAATTAAAAAGTACAGAAGGCATTTTTTTCTTAGGGAAAAAAAAATACATACTCCAGGAAAAAGTAGGGAAAAAAAATACAGGAGAAGGCGTTTTCTCCTAGCGACTTCTCGGACACGGCCAAAAAGGTCTCTGATCCACGAAATCTCATCGTACGTAATTTCCTAAATCCAGTTCCGTGGCTTTTATTAATCTGGAATGATTTCGGGCCGAGATTTTGCTCAGCAGCTCATTTACGGTTTAGAACTGCAAGTTCCGTTTTACAACGGGAAGTCGCAGCCGGTGAGACCCAGACGTCCCCAAAGTGTGTATAATGAAATGGGAAGTATGTTATGGTGTCGCCCAGCACTGATCTCGGGTCCGTACGCGTCCCTTTCCCTACACGCTGCCTCTCGCGGGCCAAAAGGGCACGTCCCCACGTCCCCAAAAATAAGGGAAACGCACCCACAAACGCCTCCTTTTTTTCTTTTTTTTCCCCCCAACGCGGCTTTCGAACGTGGACCTGATGGTCCAGCGTCTGCCTTGGGCCCCGACAAGCTCGCCTCGTTGGGGAAAAAACCGTCCCGTGGACCTCGTTCTGCTCGTGGTCCGGGGAAGACATCGGTTCCAGGACCTGCGGCTCACCTGGCTGGTCTGCGTGGGTGCTCTGCTGGTTCTTGGTGCTGGCCTCACCCTGGTCGGCTGAAAGGAAGCACAGAAGATGCCCCAAGGGGGTCAATACACAGAAGTCCCCCGTAATGTCATCGCCAAGCACGGTGAGCCCCCCACCTCGTCTCCACCGGCTCACACCGGCGGGACCTGGAGGGACGGACATCCAGACCCACCCGGGGCAGCTCCGTCCACAGAGAACCGAAGGCTAAGGGGACCTCACCGGGTCCTGTTGGCTTGATTTCGGGCTTTCCTGGTTTGGGTCAATTAAAAAAAAAATTTTTCCCCGAAATTTCTCTTTGGCATCCGAGCACACGACCGCTCTCCCCGGCGTCCCCTCCCCAAGATCGGGATCCCCTCCAGAAGTCGACGGAATTCAAGACAGGGGACAGAGTTGCGGGCAAAAGGCGGTTTATTTCCGGACGGCATCGCTCGGGAACGCTGCCAAGGGGCCCCGAGCAGACGGCGTCCCAGACCGTTCACAGAGCTTGCAAGTTTGTAGAAAGCGCCCCGCTTGGGGCGAGAACAGAGCAGACATGCCGCACACCTTCACTGCGGGTCCCGGAGGAACGGGTCCGGGTGGGTGTGCTAGAATCCCACCGTCGGTCGCCCTGTCCCCCCTGCGGGAGACCCAGAGCCCCTAGAGGACCTGAACGGCACCAGTGGTGCGTCTCCTGCTGGACGGGGCCGGGGGATGGTCCTGGGCACACACGGGGTTTCCAGCCGATGGCAGGAGGACAGGCCATCGGGTTACACTGCGGAACAAAGTGCAACAGGGACGTTTGGAAGAACACAGCATTGTCCCGGCAACGTCCCTTTGGGGACAACAGGAAAGGGCATGTGGCCTTCTGATGCTTTTCGATGTTGGTGTCACACACCGCTGGCCCTCGGAGAACCTTCTCGAGGTACCAGTGTCACGGCTGGACGTTGGAGGGAGCAGGATCCCAGAATGAGCACGCATGGGGAGCCGGGAGGGGGACGCGGGCTGGGACAGGACCGGTGTCTGCTCTCCGGGGAGCAGGACCCAGCATGCACGGGGCACGGAGCCCAAACACCAGGACCGTGGGTGCTGCCAGTCGTGATTGTGACGGGGCTTGGTCACCCGGGCGCCTCTCCCCGATCCTGACGGCCCGGCTCTTTGCTGGACCTGTTCACACCCCTTGGCCGGGGCCGACACTCAAAGGAGAGGCCAGGCCTTGTGACCAGCACGGATGCACAGCCGGACTCCCCATCTCCCAGAGGGGACCTATGCAAGCCCAGGAGACACCACGCACCTCTGCCCCGAAGGGGACACCCCGTTCCACAAGACACACCCTGCATCCCATCCTCTCCGCCATGCCCTGCAACCGGAAAAGGCCACCCACAGCGTAACTCAAAATACACAAAACCAATGCACGTGCTTTTCGTCGGCACTGGGGACCACCTGTCCCTGGTGGGACCGTCATAGAAAGGGCAGCTTTACAGGTCTCTGTGGCTGGGGACCATTTATGGACATACGCAACGTGCATCTGGAGCCAAGACCACAGCCCTGGGGCAGCGCCGACCCGCCACGCCTGATTTTAGGCAGTGACAGTGACGACTTCCTTCTCGGGATGGGAGCGCAAACACCGGGCTCAGACCCACCCCTATGCTCACCAGGGAACAAGCCTCATTTTATAGGAACGGAGAGATCTGCAGGGACATCCTCCAAAGAGCCAACGGTGGCCAAGGTGACCACGGGCGGGACAGGGGGACCAGACCCAGGAGCAAAGCACGTAGAGCCCCCACGACAGCTGCCTCCCTATTCACCACCCACGCTAACCCCACAACCTTCCAGAGACCCAAGGAAAGGAGACACCAGAACGTGCCCGGGGCAGGAAAACACCCATGGATGATTTCCCGTTGACGGGACAATCCAGAGTGTACGGACTCTCCGGCCGGGCACAAGCTCCACTCCGTTCTCGACAGACTTTCAAATTCTACAATGGTGAGATTCTGAAGTTATTCCTAAATAATGAGTTTTTTTTCCTCCTTTCCTTACTGGGGAAGTGGGTCAAGCAGGACAGTCCCGTATGATTACTATTATTTTTTAAATAACATGGGTCAGAGACACAGCAAGGACCTGCTTCGTGGGACTTGCAGAGAACAAGGCATCCGAGAACTCCGGAGGCTGGAAAGTCAGACGTTAAAAGTTGCCAATGCAACGCGGGCTTTGCCTCGGGACTCTCCGTTTGGACCGGTTCAGCTGCAAACGTGAATCAGACAGACGCTCGCGAGCGGGTTGGAGGCATGGACTAAAGCCGCCTCCCCGCACCCGCCACCCCGCCTGTCGCACTGTCTTTCCCTCGGATTTAAGTTTAGAAGGAAACAGTTGCCTTCGTCCTCACGTCCTAAAACCCCTTGTGCACGAATACAGTCTAATACCATGCGCTTCCGTGCATCTGCGAGGGGAGCGGCGGGGGACACAGAATCCGGGATCGGGGTGGGGTGCGGGGAGGCATCCCATCCCCGTGGCAACTGACTAACTAGCGCAGGGAACGGGGCAAATGCCAGGGTTTGTGTTAGACTCTGCGTCTCAGAGGACACAGATCACACGGGGGCAGCTCCAGGCGTGCGCGCGGTTTCCTGCTCGTCCCTACGGCCGCGGCTCATCTGAAACGAAAGGTCGAGAAATGAAAACCGAACCAAACGGAAAAAGGGACAGGGGAGCTCTGCAGAGGTCCCGGCACGTGCAAAAGCCCCAGGCAGCAGCCGCCGGCTTTGACAAAGACAGTCTTTGTGCTGAGGACGACAGCGGGTTTTTAGGATTTTTTTTTAGAAGCGATGCTTAAAGGCCAAGGGGCAGTGGGTGGGAGGCCCGGGTCAGAGATGGAAGCCAGTTCAAGGACGAGAGGGAGGTGAAGGGAGGGATGGAAGCTGGGAGGGAGAGGAAGACAAGGGACAGGCCAGCAGCTCAGCTCAACAATACCTCAAACACTTGCAGGAAAAAGCACATGGACACACGTGAGAGCCCACATCAGCCACCGTGCACATGGAAGGGCAGCATCGTGCACAGCAAGTGACAGCCGCCCAGAGCGGGTCGCCATGCATGCCGTTGGCCGCTCAAAGCCAACACGGAAAACCACAAACACCCACATTGGCCATGAGCCCACGCCCGAGACGGCTCTTAACAGGCCAGCGTGCGCCATTTGCAAAAAAGCGACATTAAACTCTTAGGCACACATCGAAATCTCCAGGAATAAAGGACACATCTACCCAACAGCATTAGCCACGGATACTGTTCCAGGCATCGGCTCCCAACATGATACTAAAAAGCACTTCGGTGAACGTAGAGCCGAAAGAATGGTATCTGACGGACGCATTTCCTCATAGAGAGACCACCCAGTTGATGGAGACTGACCTTCACGCACAACTCAACAGACCCTACCAAATTCAATGCAATGACAAGGTCCTGGAGAACCTCCCTCTACGGAAACACCCACTCTTGCAGAACCATGGTTTTCCCCCCAAAAATCATGGTTTCTTCACGCACTGGGATGCGCCATGGCCACGTCCTTCTTAGACAATGTCCACGCTCACACGCTCACAGCTCCAGGTGGGTACGTGTTTCTTTAAACCACCATCCCAACAAGAACACCCACCAACATTCCTGCACAAACTCCACTGGATCCAACACTCTAATTCTAGGCCTTCATAAAAATGTGCCATGGAGACAAACCCTGAGTTCATCTACTGATAGGTCAAGAATGCCAAAATGTCTCTTCACCGGCTTGGAAGAGATGGCTCACTCTCCTGTGGTACCATCCTGGGGTTTGCTGAAAAACAACAATTTTCTTTGTCTTACGGGCATTTTATGGCTGCAGACCAAGGTCCCTAATGACTGAAATCAGAGCTACCAGCTTCCTTCCCTTGTTGCGTTTTTTTGGTTTTTGGGTTTTTTTGGACATTTTTTTTTTTGTGCGTCTATATCAGCAAAGATCATAAATCCCATAAAAACCAGAAAGCAAATCAAGATGGTAAAGTTGCCCCCAGTGTTCACTTCACTTATGCAGAATGAGAGACCGTACGAAATTCTGGGTAAATGAATGACCAGGAATGGGGGACAGGGAGACGCAGAACACTTGGTTTTCCAAGTTCCTAATCCCATTCCAAGTACGGGACAACACCAAGTCCAATACGATTCTTGGGACCTCCCCCAAATCCCTGTGCCTTGGCATATGAATGTCACATTAGCATCATAACATCCAAGGGGGTCATATATCTCAACCCCGAGGTGACAGAAAGGCTTTGCAGATCCAGGATATGACTGAATTTGGAAATCCAAATTGGATTTGATAGTCACCTATAGATTTTCAGAAAACCGTTGTGCCCAGACGTCCCATGCATCCTTCGCTAGCAGGCATGCCTTCCTTCTCTCCTGGCTGGACATCATATTCTGAACTGAGCGTTTTCAGAGAGGGGAGTAGAAATGAAGTCCACTTGGTCTCGTCCTTGACCTCGGTTCTCTCTCCATTTGGGCACATCCTTTACCTCACACTTGGGCATTTCCTTGACCTCGCTCATCTCTTTATTTGGGCATGTCCTTGATCTCACACTTGGGTATTTCCTTGACCTCATTCATCTCTTCATTTGGGCACGTCCTTGACCTTGGTCATCTGTCCACTTGGTGTGTTCTTGACCTCGGCCATCTATCCATTTGGACATGCTGGATACTCAACATTCAGGCAACCGAGCATGGTTTCCTGAGGGCCCCTGATTGAAGATGCCCAGTCACATGTGGAAAATAGACATAATCAGGTACCCTTCCCCTTCGCTGTAAGGAGAGGGGTGCCAAACAGAAGCTTATGTTAAGTTTCTGAACCTACAAGCCATTTGGGACTTTCAGTTTCAGGCTACAGACAGAGTCTGTGAATCTAAAAATCTAGAATGATGGGAGATTAAAGGTAGAATCCCTCGTTATAGACAAATTTTGTGTCACCATCTACTCAAATCTTTTGTGAATTTCCCTGGAGTCCTCACGCAGTGGTCCTTAAAGATGGAGGTCAACGGCTAAGTATGAATCTGGACTTGAAACTACAGGTGGGTTGAAAAGTTCAGACAGCAGGAGGCTCCATCACAGCCCATGGGACCCCTAAGGCCACAGTGGAGTCCGCCCCTCATGTTCATCTTGCAAGAGGGAAGGCAAGACTTAGAGCAACCCAGAGATGCAAGAACATGAGCCATGTTCAAAACAGAACTTATGGAATCCAGGGCAAATCCTATGTAATTCAGGGACTCTTGTCTGTATGGTACCCAAACACCCAACGATAGAGCTCCAATCCCTATGGTGGTTCGTATAAGACCCTGCACATTCTCCTATAAATTTTATATCCCACCCCCAAACCCTCACGAGTACCTGTCAGCTCGGGGTGGTACCAGAAAGGCAATCAGCCATCCTGCATTTCGATTTTAATTCCCTTGGTTGGAGAAAGCAATATGGCGGCCCCTCCAGTCATCGCTCTTGTTGTAAGGAGGATGAGGATGGCCACAGTTATAAATCAGGATGAATAAACATTTCTAAGAACTAACATTTCTCTAATCGACCTGTCCAGACTTCACACACAGCCCTATGAAGCCTCACAAAAGTCTGGTGGTGTGCAGATGATCATCTCCCGCCTTTAGAAATGGAAAACCCAAAGAAAGACAGGGTTGGTTACTGACTGGCAAAATTCGCACAACTCCACATGGGTGGCACCAGAATGGAAGCTACAGAGTCCGATCCCACTATTACCAGCGATCTCTCGAACTATCAGCCACCTCCCACGTGTCTCACGCCAACGGGAATTCTGCTTTGTTTTAGTTTTGAGACAGCAGAGCTTTCAAGTTAGTAAGGCACGAAGGGAAGGATGTGGTCACAAAAACCTTACCGTTTTCTTTGAAGCACAACTTTTTCTTCTGGTAGGCGATAAAGCTAGAGACCGCTCCAGCCACGGCCACCATGACGGCCCCAATGATGCCAGGGACTACCCCCGGGGAGTCGGCTGTGGGAGAAGCACATGGCACTGTGACTGGGAACGTTCGTATAGAGCTGACCACCCATAGGACAGGTGGCTGGAGGCCCCACCCACCGGAAAAATGTGGGACTGAGTGTCAAGACACAGGGTCCCAGGGTGACCGTGGAGGAAACCCCACTCCTGAGTCTTGCCCAACTTCCAACGCCGCCTCTAGTCCATTTGCTTGACAGGAAGAACCAGCCACAATGCTCCCCCAAAAGTCCCAGCTGGTACTAGAATTCATCTGACTACACGTTTCGCTTCCAGTGCAAAACAGGTGTCAGGTAGATGACACACCCTGTGTCCTCCCATCCCTGTGGCCAGTGCAGGGGTCCTAACCGTTAGAGGCAGAAGCTCTCAGGCGAGGCTTCACGGCTCACAGTGCATGGTGCGCATCACGGAGTGGGATGTCCTGGGCATCATCCTCTTCACACATTTTCTGAAAATCAAAGCCGCTGACCCCCTTTGCTACTTCCATTTGATTTACTGGAATGTGGTTTCCACGTGCTATCGGTAACTCTCGCACCACGTGTATCTCTGCCATGTGGACAGCTAAGCTATTTCTAAGCATGGCAGCACAGGACATCCCACTCCGTGAGTCAATCAAGGATGGTGTGAAGGGTAATTGTGTCCACTTGACTGGGCCCAGGGGTGCCCAGATGACTGGAAAAACATTCCTTCTGGGTATGTCCATATGGATGTTCTCGCAAAAGATTAATGTCTGTATCTACAGACTACACGAAGCAGGTGGCCTTCACCAGTGAGGATGGGCATCAATCCATCCGTAGAAGGCCTCACGGAACAGAGCACACATGGTGGCACCAGATGGGACATCCATCTTTGTCTGTCCCTTGTGCATGGGCACTCGTACTTCTTGGGATTTGAGACTCAGGATGGGACTTGCCCTCCCAGCTTTTTTGGTTCCCAGTCCTCTGGACTGGGACTGAACCACACCAGAGCTTCTCCTGGTTGTCCAGCTTGCAGTCAGCCGATCACAGCACTTCTCAGCGTCCACCATCGTGGGGGACAATTCTTTATAATCAATCTCTTTCCGCAAATCTATACCTGTATCTATATCTGGATAGATCCCAGTGGTTCAATTTCTGGAGAACCTGGGGAACCGCAGGTAATACAGATGGGTTAGGGTGAGAGTTCGTAGGGCACTGTGGGAAGATGAGTGAACCTAACGTATGGGTCTCATCAGTAACCGCTTGCGGAACCTATTCAAGAACGTCAATGACCTACTTCAGCAGAGCGCTTGGGATGTGCATGGGGCAAGGCAACCACGCTCGGACGGTGCCTGCCATCATCTTTGGGACAACAGAGCCAACACAACACTCTTGGTCTTGACCACTGCATTCTGCCTTTTCTCAACAGTGCCTATAAGAAACCCAAGACATCAGAAACCACGTGTCCATACCCTGCTCCCCGCCATCATGATTTTGGCTTCCTCCGCCACCGCCGCCACCACCACCGCCTCCTGCAAGGGAGAAACAGGCTTGCAGACAAGTCGTGTTGGGAAGATTTTTTGGCAAAGAAAATATCGTCCCAGAGATCACCTCCTGGGACCTTGAGTTGTGAAGGAACTCAGAGAGTCCTTTCCTTCTGTTGAGTCCCGACTTTGCTAAACGTCATCAGACTCGTTCCTGTTTGTCTAACACGCCGGCTCAGCTCCTGACTCACACCCCTCCTCTCATGGTGGGCACAGGAGAGCCACTAAGTCCTGTGTGCCTCATGGATTCTGGCCCCTCTTGCTGGGCTGGGAAGAATCCCAGTTTCAGGGCCTTGGAGCCCACCTAAGTCCCAGCCCATGGCTATGGGGTGATCCAATCCACGTTCCTATTCACTCCCAGGATATGTACTGGTGATCCCTTGAACAACGCAAGAGGAGTAGAAGAGCCAATCCATGGTACAGGCAAAAATCCATATACAACTTTTGACTCCCCCCCAAATTAATTACTTACAAATAACCTACTGTTGACTGTTGGCTTCCTGATAACACATGTCATATGTTCTATGTATTACATACTGTACGCTCTCTCTCTCTCTTTTTTTTAAATATTTTATTTGTCAGAGAGAGAGCACAAGCAAGGGGAGAGGCAGGCAGGTCAGCTGAAGGAGAAGCAGGATCCCCACTGAGCAAGGAGCCCAATGTGAGACTCAATTCCAGGAACCCGAGATCATGACGTGAGCCAAAGGCAGCCACTTAACCAACTGGGGCACCCAGGCGTCCCATATGTATTGCATTATTACAGTGAAGTACTCTTACAATAAAGTAAGCTAGGGAAGAGAACATGTGATTAAGAAAATCATAACAAAAAAGAAAAAAGGAAAGAAAGTCATGAGGGAGAGAAAATACACTTACAAGATTATATTGTATTTATTGAAATAAATGGCCTCATGCAGACCAAGCCTGTGTTGGTCAAGGATGAACTGTAAGTGTATACTAAGACCATGTGTATATGTAAATATCATAAATATTAATATATTCCAACTACTAGAAAGACTTAATATGTTATTGTATACTTAAATTTTTACTTATATATACAAGATGTACTACATCGAAGTACTGCTCTGGACCCTACTCTAAGCTAAGGTTTTAAAGAGAGAGGTGGAGAATCTGCTTTCATTTCTACATTTACTAAATAACAGATCTCATGCCATTGATGACCCCCAACGTCACCAAACAAAAACAGGTGACTGGGGTGTTCAGGAGATGTCTGAGAAATGTGCAGTCAGCCCCATGCATATGGCGGGGAATAGCTCCCTGAACCATGGCACAGCAACCAGCGACCAGCGCTGGTCCTCATCCTTGATGCGTCTACAAATGGCGGAGGTGGGAAGAGATTTCCAAGCAGATGACTGTGATTTCACGGAGGGTCAGACTGTAGACCCTGACGTCATTGTGTACAGCAGGTGCGTGATAGGGAGAAAAGAACCCATAACTGTACCTCTATCTGAGGTTCCATCGATGAGATCGGAATCTGAAAAGCCACCTAGGAGACAAAAACACAGTGTCACCTGCCACATTGGAACGGTCAGGAGGGTTGAGATCAGCCATGCCTGGCCCCAAACTCGCTGACACATAACCAATTTTTTTTAAGATTTCATTTTTGTATTTTAGAGACTGAGAGAGAAAAAGAGCATAAGCAAGGGGGAGGGTACAGAGAGAATCTTAAGCAGACTCCATGTGGAGCATGACCCAGATGGGGGGCTCGATCTCACGATCCTGAGATCATGACATGAGCTGAAACCAAGAGTCAGAGGCTCAACTGACTGAGCCCTCCAGGCGCTCTGAGACATAACAATTAAAAAAATTTTTAAAGCATACTGGGTTCGTGCTTTTTTTGTTGTTGTTACGCAGCAGTAGCTAGCTGATACGTATCAGATTTAATGCATCAGTTAAACAAGACAGATCATAACTAAATACGGTTTGTTCCAGGAAGTCAGGGATGTATTCTGTAGAAAGACATCCTTCAATATACCTTGTCATATTCATGGGTTAAAAGAAAAAAAAATGTTTATATGCATTGATGAACACATGCAATCAATGAAATTTAATATGGGTTTTCTAGCCAAGGCAAAATGATTCAAATACAAGAAAACTGGAAAGAGACAATATAAACATAAAAAAATAACATTTGATTTAAAAATCATTTGCAAATAACATGATAGTCTTTTCATTAAAAACTAAACAATGAAGGCAAAATTGTTAATAGGTAATAAGGATTCATCATTAAGTGGCCCGTGAGGAAAGATGTATGAAATTCATTTCTGAATCCCAGAAATAAGCAGAAAAATAATGGGCATAAAAAGTATTCACAGAAACAAACACCAACAAGCAAAAGCAATTTAGAAATAACATTTATAGGAACGGCAACGAGAAAAGAGGACAGAAAATGGATTCCAAAGCAAAAAGCTCAATTTTGCAAATGGTTGGCACGCTGCAAATTGATTTCTCATTGGAAACCATTCAAGTGACAATAAAAGGAGGGTTTTCTTTCTCCCCAGAGGGATGAGAGACAATGACCCAGTGAGTGTTAAATTAAAAGGAAAAAACAGAGAGTCACAAAGACACAGGGGAGCCATTCGAACATAAAAGGTCCCACAGGGAAAACACAAACACACACACACACATTCAAAAACCACTTGCCAAAAAACACTGTGAAAAATACCCAAAGGCTAAAATAACGGGAGAAATGTTTTCATCATAAATGACTGAAAAAAGGGTTTGTACGTGGGTGACGTGGGCTTCTCGACCAGGCAGGACATACCCGTTTTCCTCAAATGTAACCCAGAACCAGAGACACAATCAAGCCACGCACAAAAGGGAAACCAGACGAGGCCAACTGACACGCCGAATTTATTTCCTTTAATTTCGGAAATACATCCCACCGCGAGTCAAATCCAAACCAAAAATACCTTTTCAAGGACTCATTTCCCACTCCTGGAAAACCGGAATGGCCTTGTCCCAGGGAGACCCCACAAAGCCCACGCTGATCTGGTAGGACGACGTCTCGGCCGACAGGGAAACCACCGTACTCGGAGAAATGCACAGTGTGCGTTCAGGGAAGGGGGTCTTACCAGAAGATCCCGGCTGGTCGGGGTTTGGATGAGGCTTAGGTTTGGGTGGATTTGGTGGTGCTGGGTCATCTGTTGGTAAAAAACACAAGTGTTGCATTTGTGAGGAGTCAGCAAAACCAAAAACAAGAAACATAACACATGTTTTCCTACAGATGGTTTCCCAAACAGCTACAAAGGGGAGCGTATCCTTTCTCACGGTGGAGACCCCCAAACACAGCCATCTGCCCATTTCTTCCCATCGTCATCCAGCTGCCCTACTTACCTTCGAGAGAACTGGACAGTTCCAACAGTTCTGCAAATTTCTGTTAGAAACTAACACAAGTGCCTGGACCAGGTACAGAATTCGCGGGACCCAGTGCAGAACAAAAACGTAGGACCCCTCATTCAAACTCTACTGAGAATTTCAATATGGCGGCCACAAACCATTCCAGCAAGGGTCGGGCTCTGGCTGAGTGAGTGCACCAGTCACTTGCCCTGGCAAGGGTGCTCACATGAACCTTATGCCATTGCAAAGGCTGGAAGCCTTTTTTCTTTTATTTTAATAAAAGCGAAAACCAGAAACCCAACAAGAGCCAACAACAACACATCATTCCCCAAGTGTTCGTGGTAATAGGTAGTTCTGACTTGAGAGGCACAAGGCTCTTGGGAACGATGATAATTTGGTGATCCTAATGAAGTCGGCCACCCAGGAGACTTCCCAAAGGTACTTACTGTGTCCTCCTCCGCCGAGGGCATCTTCCAGACTGAACCCGTCATCGTCTACAAGGGAAATGGACTGTTAACACCGAAGACCCAGGAAGGAATTCAGCTCCTTAAACCACGGAGGAACCCTTGCATCCCCACCTCCCCAAACACGACTGCGAATACCAGTCTGACCCAGGTCCAAACGGAAGAGCCAAATTCTTGACCTCTCCAAGGAGAGGAGCAAAAGACACAACAAAACCCACACACAATAAGGAATTGTACCCATCCATGGCACCATGCGCGGCCAAGCTGGGATTCCAACTCTGCCCACCGAGAATCCTTCGCCGTTACCCTCCTGTCTGAAACCACCCCTTCCACGTGCCCAGAGTCCTCTGTGAGGCAGACACGACATAGTAGATGCAGAAATGGGGCACCAGACTTAGGCGGGCGTGCACCTACACTGGGATTTCCTCAACGAAATGATGACCCTTCCTGTTGCCATCACAGGTTTCCTTGGTCTTATGACCCCTTTCCAATTTCCTGCTACGTTAGCAACATTGGCGGATCTGCCTGTCACAAGGCACCGAACTACCATGACAATTCAGGTTTTCAACAATCTCTAATCCAAAAACCTTTTCACCCCCGTGCCACGCGAGGATGTGGGTCTGAACGTGGCAGGTGCCACCCTTTCACTCCGGACGGGACATTCTGGTCGGGGAGCCCTGTTCCTAAACAAACCTATTCAGTTAAAAGCAAATTTAAAAAACAACACCGGTAAGCCCGCCGTAATTTTGACGTCTAGTTGGCCAAGAAGCAACGATCAGACCCTTGTTCCCGGTTCCCGACTTTCATTTGGAAGGAACCCCACCAAGAATGGGTAGGTGTGTCCTACCTAGCGGCTGGAGACTGGGTTTACTCATGGCTTGTACCAGCATCCCAGCCCCGGAAACCGCTTCTCCTACGCAACGCTCATCCAAACACAGAGCGAGCCCTCCAGAAACACACTGTCCAGGTCACCCGAAATCATCCCCAAGACATGTTGAGATCCCAGTCTTGCCAAAAAACATGGCAACGGGTGGTCAACGTCAACACCATGGCTCTGTTAGGAACCAGTCTGCACCCAGAGCCCCCAAACCACTTGTCTCTGCGGTCGTCTACGTCTCGAGCAGCTCCCGGGATGAGCGGGAGAGTGCACGGCCCAGAGAGCTGTCCGGTAGACGTCCTCTGCTGTTCATGCCAGGCCCGTTGGCTTCTTACCAGTGCTGGGTCTCTTGGGCGGTGCTGTGGGCTTCTTCTCCTTGTCTGGAGAGAAAAGACATCGAATCAGAAAGACCCTTAGCTGAGAAACTGTACCATCTCTCAAGGACGCCCCACGTGCTCTAAAAAAAGTCGGTAGAATGTCCAAATCACCACATACAGCCCCCATTGCTCCGGCAGTGGACAGGGGTTGGAGCGTGAATTCTGAGCCAACAGGACCCCCACGGGCGGGTACACAGCCTGATGCTGGACGTGGTCTTTGCTGAGACCAAGAGCAAGGGGGTCTTGGCACTGGGAAGGTTTCCTCCCCCGACCCAGAGCGTCTGGCTTTTCCTCCCCCCGTGTGAGTCCCTTCACCACGGTCCACGCTTCGATACACTTAACTACATTCAGACAAAACACCCGTCGTCCGTTTAGAGACACAATTCTAACATGACATCTGTCACCTTTCGAATATTAAATCGCAGCAGGACTTACCATCGAGGGCGTCCGCCAAATCGAAGTCTTGGCCTACGAGGACAGAGAGTCCAGTTAGAAATCAGGAAAACAGTCGTGCAAGAATTAAGAAGGCAATATTTTTGTTTAAAAGGTGGGGACTGACATTTTTCTGGACTTCATGACGTTTGCAAAGTTAGTTGGTTTTTAAAACGCAAAACGAGCCGGAACGTCTCATGTCTTCGACATACTCACGTTTATGCCGAAAAGTAAGATGACAGTTTACGCTGGAAACGGCTGGTGATTGTAACATTTAGCAACATAACAATTAAAAACAAAGTGTATAGCAATTTTTTAAAAAGTGTGTAACAATTTTTAAAAAGTGTGTAACAATAAAAAATGTGTATAACAATATTAAAAATGTGTATAACAAATTTTTAAATGTGCATAATAATTTTAAAATGTGTATAACAATTAAAAGTGTATGACAATTAAAAAATGTATATAACAATTTTAAAAATGTGTGTAACAATAAAAAGTGTATAACAATTTTACAAAGTGCATAAAAATTTTAAAAATGTGCAGCATAATTTTAAAAATGTGTGTAACAATTTAAAAAATGTGTATAACAATTTTAAAAAATGTGTAGACCAATTTAATAAAATGTGTGTAACAATAAAAGTCTATAACAATTTTAAAAAGGTGTATAACAATTTTTAAAATGTGTATCACAATTTACAAAATGTGTGTAACAATTTAAAAAGTGTATGACAAAAATGTAAAACAATTTCAAAGAATGTGCATGATAATTTTACAAATGTGTGTAACAATTTTAAAATGTTATAACAATTTAAAAAATGTGTGTAACAATAAAAAAGTATATGACAATTAAAAAATGTGTATAACAATTTTCAAACTTGTATAAGAATTTTTTTAAATGTGCGTAACAAAAAAAGTATAACAATTTAAAAACGTGTCTAGCAATTTTAAAAATGTGCTAAATAATTTTTTAAAAGTGTGTAACTATTTTAAAAAATGAGTATGACAATTTTTAAAAATGTGTATAAATTTTTAAAAATGTGTATAACAATTTTTTTAAAAATTTGGCAACAGTTAGAGGACTCGGAAAATATGGTAATGTTGCCCGAGTGTCATTCACCATCAGCCGACCCCCTCCAATAATGTCTAACAATTTCCCGTAGGTGACGAAAATGCAAACATGGACAGAAAAGCCCCGTTTATGACCAACTTCTCTGACGACGCACCCAACCTGCGTTTCTCGGAAAAGCTCTAAACTACCCAGAAAAGCCCAGCAATTGTTCTCTCAGCTCCTGGGATCGCTCCAACGCGGCGTGGGCTGAGGCGAGCCGCGTTTTCTCTCCAGCTCCCAGTGTTGTGATTGAAACCGTCTCCGTGCTGGGGCCCAGGGCCCGTTTCGGAGCGGCTGCACAAAAGGAAACGTAAGGACATTTGGGAGAAGTCCGCGTGGGCTGTGAGGACACTGACCGCAGGCCGGACGGGGACTGTGAGGTCCGGAAGCTGAGGGGACCCCGGCCTCCCCTCGGGAAGGGCCGGGCGCTGAACGCCCCACGGACACGCATGGGTGCTCTCTCGGGTGGATGCGTGCTCCGCTGCACGGAGCGTCTCAGACAGGCGGTGCTCTGCAATTGTGTCCTCTGTCCCGTGTGCGTGGGGCATCCACGTGCGTGTGTGCACAGCTGCGGGGGTGTGTGGGGGCGTGGACACGTGTGCACGGTTTGAGTGTGCATGGATGCACCTGTGTGGGGGTGGGGTTTGTGTGTAGACTGGACACGTGTGCACGGTTTGTGTGTGCGTGTGTGCAGGTGGGTGTGGTCTGTGTGTGTGGGTGGGGACGCGTGTGCACGTTTTGCACGTGGGCACATCGGCAAGTGTGTGTAGCTTGTGTGATGCATATTTGCGTAGCTGTGTGTGTGTACATGCACATGTCTCTACATCTAGTGTTGATGTGTGTGCACATGTGCGTGTGTAAATATGACCACAGTCGTGGACACGTGTGTGTGTTCCCATGTGTGTGCTAACAACAGGCAGGCGGAAGCCGGCGGCCTCAGGCACGACGGTCATGCGACCCCAGCGGCCCCGCAGTGGGCTGTACTCAGGATCCCAGACCTGGAGTCCCGCCGTCCACACCCGCACGGTCCACACACAACACACACAATTACACGACGTCCTGCCCGCGGCAGGTTTCCCTGAGGCAGCAGCTGGGATTCCGTGGGCGTCGACGACCCCGCTGGCCGTGCGCACAAACACGCACGCGTGTCCACGTCTGTGGTCACGTTTCCAGAGAAATCCGCACCTGTTCCCCCACACGCTTCACCTGCCGTCCCCGAGCTGACAGCTTTCCCAGACGGCCACCCCCCACCCCGCCCTGGGGAGGCCGTCTAGCTCCGAGGGCCCGTCCCTGACCCGGACAGGTTCCGCGACAGGACGATGTCACCCTCGGGAGGAAGGGGGACACTTACAAAGAAGCAGACAGGGCTCTTTGCGATGCTCAGAAACCACCAGCAACACGTGTGAACGAAACACAGACTTTGCCGTGTGACTCCCAGTTCCGGTGATTTCTGCCTCGTGAGAGAGGATGGTGATGGGCAGACTCCGCGAGGAGAGCAAACGAGAGAGCTGTCTACACGGACTCGCGTGTGTCCATGTGTGTGCACTGGTACGGGCGTGTGTGGCCCTGCATGGGAGCCGTGTCTGTGTGCACCAGAACCGCAGACCCGGGACTCCCTCTCCCTAAAATGCTGGCTCACCTCCTGCCCAGCCTTCCCTGCCCCTGCTGCAAGGAGGCCATGGGTCCCCTGCACACCCTTTCCGCTGACCCCCCGCGGCCCCCACACCAACCCAGCAGGAGCAGAGCGCGCAGGGATGGGGGCAGGCTCTCCAATCGCCCTCCAGCCCCCACAGCCCCAGGCGGCCCTGTCAGCTGTGGCTCTTGTCCAGGGCTCTGTGCTAGAGACCACGGCCAACACGGCCATCCGGTCACTAACCCCAACCAGAGTCCACTGCTCCCAAGACCCCAGGGTCAGCCAAGGGCAGGTCACACAGTGGATGGTCAAAGGGAGGCTGCACCCTTCTCAGCCTCCCCCCAACCCCCTCTGCATGCCCCAGGAGAATGCCCTCGGCCCCCGAGTGAGAGCCTCACTTGGGGGCTGGACCCCCGCAAGACTGCCTTGCTTGAGGACCCCCCCACAAGACCCCCAGGCATTCGGCTGAGACCATTCAGCCTGGATCCCAGGGCTCGGGGCTCTCCCTGCCCTCTGCCCCCTGGGGACCCCCTTTTTCCTGGTCACAAAGCCACACCCTCACCACAGCTGACAGAACCCCGGGGACTACCCCTTGGGAGTGCTGCCCACACAGAGCTGGACAGAAATTTAGGGGCACGGAGGGGCCAGCTTCCACGGAAAGTCCCCCCTTAACTCAGTCACGAAGACACGTACCCCGCCCTGCCCACTGTGTGGATTCCCCAGGTGCCAGCTGTCCCAAGACTGTGCCGATGTTCGCAAAAGGGATGCTCGCACTTCGTGACGGGCTCGAGCCCCCACAGAACAGTCAGGAGATGCCATGATTCAACACCCAGCAGCACTGGCCAGCCGTAACCCCTCCCAATCTCTTCCTGACCTAATCTAAGCCTCCGTCTACACTGCTGGTCTACCAGTTCCAGCCCAGCACTGCTGACTCTGTCTCATCGCAGGCGACCACGTCAGGGGCTCCCGGCACAAACTCTCCTGGGCCGGCCGCTCCCCATACTGCCTCCCGGGGCCAATCGTCACCACCCGGACCAGGAGCCCGGGCCCCGTGTCCAGTGTTCAAGGCATGTGGCTCCTTGGTCCCAGCTATGAGTAGACCAAGACCACGGTGCACGAAGCCCGTCCACCCCCGTGGGCTCCACCACCCCTCAAAGCTGCAGATGTTCAGGGCCACGCAGGGGTGAGTCACCCAGGGCGAGGCTGGCCCGGGCGGGATGGAGAGACTCGTGAGTCATGCTGATGGCACCACGCCTCCCGCAGCCCCTCCCACCCTGTATCAGCCCGTCTGCTGGGACGCGGGCTGAGCCACGTACAGTCCCCGAAACCCCTGGGCGGGCGGGCGGGCAGCTCCTCCTGCGTGCGGATGCACCCCTGCCAGGGTCTCCTCCCTGCCCGGGTCTCCATCCCCCCTGAATCTCCATCCCCCAACCCACCCCAAACGGGGTTTCTCTGAAATTCTACCACGACAATGGACCACTGCAGAAATACAAAGCGGGATGGAGATACGCATAAAACTAAATGACAGAAATGACGAAAGACAGGCCCCATACAGGGAAGTTATAAATTATAGGAACACATAATGGAAAAATTATAGATGTATATTCAGAACAAATTCTATGTTTACATATACAGAGTATAGAACTCTACATAGAATATGTAATAAATTATAACTATATATTTGGGATAAATTACAGACATTTACATATAGATAGAATATAAAATTCTATATAGAATATGGAATAAATTATAGACCTATATTTAGAATAAATTATATATATGGAATAAACTATATATATTTACACATATATATAATATGGAATAAGTTATAATATAAATTCAGAATAAATTACATATATAATAATTTTATATAATTGTTATATGTTTTAATAATAAATGATAGAAATTGGAAATCATATAACTTATACACAGACTTTATAAAATCTAAAGGTAAGTCATATTAAAAATATAAGTTACAGAAATTAGAATAGGAACAAAATATATTGATGAATCATAGAAACTAAATCATGTAATTTATAATTATATGCAGAACTTATAAATTATAAAATATATAAGATAAAACACAAGTAAGTTGTAGAAATAAAATCAGAATAGAAACAAAATGTAATCATAACAAGTTATAGAAATTGGAATTTATGTAATGCATAATTTACACACATAAACCCACAAACCCTATAAACGAAACAGAAATAAGTCACAGGACGGAAACAGGACTGGGAATAAAGTACAGATGCTCGTTTTACGTACTTACACATTATAATTTACACAGAGCTTACGAACTATATAAGCATATGAATACAATTACAGAAATACAATGAAAATAGGAATAAATGACACGTATTCCCAATAAATTATACAATTTTGGGGATTGTACAATTCCCAATAAATTATGCAATAAAATCTACGATATGCAAATTGCAAATCTTCCAATTTGCACACATCAATAAAATCGGTCACGGAAAGATGACGGGAGAAATACCAAGGAGGCACTGAGGCGAATGCTCACATTTTCAGATGTTTTCTCGGGGGCGTACCAGAATAGCAAATGTGGGCAAAGCCTGCGATGCCCCTGGGGCTTTCCAGTTAACATAGGAGTCTGCACGGATGGCGGGAGAAGCACAGACCCCCCCCAAGGCGCCCAGGTCCGGTGCTGTGGGTGGAAACACCAGGGTCCCCCCAGCCCAACCACCTGCAAAAGACACGGAGCCGTGGGGGCCGTCCGTGCTCTGTGCCACGTCTGCGCGACCAAGGAAAGGCTTTTCATTAGAGAGCCTTCCCTCACCCCAGGTCACATGGCATGCCCCTGAGCAGCCGGTGTCCAGGTTCCTGGGGGCTGGAGACGGGGTCCCCTCCACCGGATGGAGCGCCCTGGCACAAAGCCCAGAGTATGGAGACACACGGAGGTGTCGGCCTCGTCCCAAGCCCTAGGTCAGGAGGACGACGGACATCAAGACCATGAATGCCATCTGATTGCATCGTCTCTCTCGATACTGAGAACGTCCTCGTGTTTCCAGGGGCAAGACGGGAAGCGCTTCAGAAATACCTCCGTGCCTTTTGCAGACGCGACATCGAACTCTCTGCCCTTCACAGTTTAAGATTTATTTTGGACAGAGGGAGAGCCCGACTGGAAGGGGCAGAGGGAGAGGGAGAGAGGATCTCAAGCCGATCCCACGATCGCGAGATCACAACTTGAGCCAAAACCACGAGTCTGATGCTAAACCGATCTTGCCATCTAGATGCCCCTGCCCCTCAGATGTCTCGAGTCCTCAAGGTTGCGGGATTGTGCTGGTCCTGGGTCCAGCTCCCCCAAGACACACGACAGCACGCCAACGGATGAGCACTCGTGCACAAAACGCATCCGACGGCTCAGTGACAGATGCCCAACGAAGGCCACGCTGGCGGACTATCGCCACCACTCAAGCAACGGTAGCCAAGATGGCGAGACGCACACACGTGTCCGTGAACCCACGGCATGGAGCTCGCCCAGCCCGGGGAACGTTCTTGGCCACAAAAAGGAGCCAAGCTCAGGGCCACGGCGGTCTTGCATGTCGTGGGCACCCCGACGGTTCACGTCAACTCTGTTGCCTGTTTCAGTCCCATGCGGGTTCATCCTCCCCAGGGGCTGGGACGAAGCAAGTCCTTTCCTGTAAGTTTACAACACGGCGGAGGGGAGACGAAAGGTCTTTCTCGCCATCACTCTGGGGACGGCCCTGAAAGGTTTGCCAAGTTGTGCACAAACCCTAGGAATCTGGTGAGGCCGTGGGATGGTGTAGGGGACCATCACGGTCCCCGAGTCTGCCTGTGCCAACAGATTCCTGATAGACCGGGTGGCCATCCGTGCACCTGCCTCTGTAACACCCTCTGGCCGGGACCCTCCGCTGTCTGCCCGCTGCTTGGGGCTCCTTCCAGCCCCCTCTGCCTCAGAGGCATCAGTGTCTCCCCTACAAGAAGCCAAGGCATTGCTTCCCAAAGGGCAAGCTCCAAAACCAGACTAGAAGCCCCCATTCGAAACCCAGCCACCTCTCCATCTGTGCTCCCTTCACACAAGGCCCCGCCTGCCCACCTGGGCTGGCCTCAAATGACCCAATAGACGATCCCAAACTTTGTCAGCTCACGGAGCCCTTTGTGGCTCTGGAAACCTGCCTGAGGCTGCAGAACAAACTCGACCATTCTGTTAATGAATTACAGTCCATTCTCACAGGTCATGGAAGTTCCATTCTCTAAGTCATGGGGGATGTTGAATGCATGGATACTCCACCTTCGCTCCTAGGGATGGACGGGGTTACGATCCCACAGCCGTGGGTCACGTGTTCCCCAGGGCGTCAACGCAGGACCTTGTTTTCTGCATGTTTCTGCTTAAACGGACCGTCCTGGATCTGTGATGTTTTTTCGTCAGCGTGGCCAAGCACAGGGCGCAAGAATGCAAAAGACATGCCCCCGCACAGACCACGAAAAGGACACTTGTGGAGAAGCTGGAGGCTGAACGGTGGCTCAGATAGTCTGTGCTTCTGCATCCGTCCTGAACACGGATGGTATTCATCTGGGAGTTCCAAATAAATGTCAGCAGGCGGGCAAATGCACAAATACGGGATCTGTGAATATGGGGAATGTGCTGTATTTCACTTCAAACAGCATAACCCCAGGAGTTCCTGCGGTATCTAACACAGGTGGCTGTGTGTTCCTCAAAACTTTAAACCCTTCCCCGAAAACAAACCCAGGAGTGAGAACCACACATTTAGGGCACCTACGGCCTTCATTTGGATCCTCTCCTTGGCTGTACATGCTAATCCCTTCTTTCCATACCAGGAGAACTCCTATTCATACCTCAAAGCCCCGAGAAAATGCTGCCTCCTCTGGGGAGCGCTCTGTCTCTCCTCCTGAGCACACTAAAGCATTTCCTCATCACGGCATGCAGAGTGCTTCTCAGCTCCAGCCGTGGGTGATTTCATAAGCCTGGATGCTCAGCTCAAGGTCTCGGTGAATTACACCAGGAATTTTGTGGGCTGGGATTCAGGCACGAGTATCTGAAAGCTTATTGACATGACCCAATGCATGGCCAGCATTGCAGCCTTTTAATTCCCTGATCCAGGCGCTGCCAACGACCTCTCCCCCTCCAACCCACTCCCCGTGCTACTTTCCTCTCTTGCAGGTAAGTGTGAACATGAACCTGTCTGCTCAAAACCCACCAGGTGAGTTTCAAACCCACATGCAGGAACCGGGGCTGCCTATCACATACCCACTGCAGGCTGGTCTACAGCTAGAAATAAACTACATTCTTTCCACATTAATCACTGCTTCTGCCTTCTCTTCTCATTCTCCAGACACCCTCCAGATGATCTCACACACCTGGGCTTCCTTTCTGCAAGCCACGCCTCCAGCCTAAAAAGCCCTCCTCCCGCTTTGTCAGGCTTCCGCTGCTATGAAGGTCAGTCTACTTGAGGAAACTTGGTGCCCATGGAGGTTCCCACCTGCAAGGAGCCCTCTCTGAGCCCCTGAGGCAGAGTGGTCCCCGCTTCCCTTCATGACACTGCAGCAGAAGAGATATCTTGCTTGTCTCTCCCCTGGCAGAGAACAGAGGACGGGGACCAGGTATTTCTTCTCTGGACCCCAGCACTCAGCAGAGACAGAATACAGATACCTCTGGGAATTCAATCTGGGCTGGGCGAAGGCATGCGTGAGAGCTGGTGGCTGGGTGTGTGGGTACGTGCACAGATGGACGGGCGAGTGGGTATGTGGGGAAATGGATGAGTGGGTGGACGGAGAGACAGTAGATATATACATAAAGCTAAGTAAAAGAAAAAATTGGTGTTAGTCATAAATAAATGATGGGGGATAGATAGAGCATGGGTGGACAGATAAACTAATGGATGGACCAGTAGATGGGTGGATAGATGGATGGATGGATGGATGGATGTGTGGATGGATGGATGGATGGATGTGTGAATGGATAGATGGATGGATAGATGGATGGATGGATGTGTGGATGGATGGATGGGTGAGTGAGTGGTGGATGGAAGGATGGATGGTTGGATGGACAGGCAGACAGCTGGACAGATATATGGGTGCATATATATATATATATATATATATATATATATATTGATGGATAGATATATGTGTGGGTGGATGGATGGATAGGTAGATGTATGGGTAGGTGGATGAATGGGTGGACAGCTGCATTGATGGACAGATGGATGGACAGACAGATGGATTGGTGGATGGATGGATAGGTGGACTGGTGGATGGACGCATGCACAGAATGGTAGACAGTGGATGGACGAACAGACGGATGGGTGGACAGAGCATGGAATCCATGACTTGTTGAAGAGACCACAGTGACTGATCTTGGATCCACTTCACTGTCAGGATTCAGAGTTCTCTTCCAAGTGGACTTAAGTTTCACTAACTATAGGACAACCTCTTGTATTGCCCCATCAAGCCACATTATTAAGAGAAGCAACTCCCTCTGTGGTCTACACAGCTACACCTAGAGAGCTCCTAGCCCAGAGTCCTTGAGGCCCGGGTCTTATGATCCAACATAAATTCAACGACACAGGTAGGCCTGGGCAAGAGTGATTTCTCCAAACTCCTGAGGGACCCTGCTCTGGGGTCAGGCCCAAGAACCTAGGATCTGGGCCTCCACTGGCCACTGAGGGTCCCTGAGCAGGTGTGGAATTGCAACCATAGCTCAGGCATCAGGACAGAGAGCAGAGGACGGAGCCGAGCAGAAGGATGGGCAGCCCTGAGCCTGGGATCTTCTCCACCTGAACACTAAATAATTGGTTTAGTAAAACCAGCTTCCTCTGCAATGTTATGTGTTTTATCTTGTGCATTAAAACATGAAGTATCCTGAGAAGGAGTCCCCACCGCCCTCCTAAAAGTGCCTGAAAAGGCCAGGGAAGAATGTAGGTAAAGGCTCTTCTATTCCTGTGAGAAAAGTGTCAGGGTAGGGGTGCAAGTCAAGAAAAGAAAGAAGAAAGAAGAAAGAAAGGAAGGAAGGTAGAAAGGAAAAAAAGGAAGAAAAGGCAGAAATTAGTGAAAGGAGCATGAACCAAGAAAGATTCAGAACTTGAAATGAACGGCATTTGGTAACAGATGGAAAACAGGAGGAAAGGAGATGGCAGGAGTGAAGGGTGGCTCTTCCATCTGAGAATCTGAGCAAATGGTCACATCACAAAAGATAGGAATGAAGGAGGAGACCTAAGCTGAGGAGAAAATAATGAGAAGTTCCAGATACAGAGCACTGGAGACACCACGGGTCCAATCAGAGGGACCTGGTTTAGAAGCTGTTACCTACATAAGCTTAACCTGGAGAGAGATTCGGGGCTGGTACCTCAGGGGAGGAAGCATTGGCATCCCAGGAGGTGGAGAGGGAAGCTTCCTGTCCTGTAGCCAGACACACGGTGCCAGGCTTAGGCTCATCTTCCTCTCTGTCATCCCCAGTCCTGGCTGCCTTTCCCAACTCCATGCCAGCTCCCTGTTGTCAGAATGCAGAGATTCTGACCCATTTGTCACCTGGTGATGGGCTTATGATTCACTGTGATGAGTCTGGCTGCTTTCAGAGCAAGGAGACATGAACACCTCCAGCTGGGAGCCACTTGGGACAGGCTGGGGCATCTCTCTCAGCTATGCATCTATCACCTAGATGTCTGTCTGTCCATCCATTCTGTCTGTCTGCCTGTGTACGCATCTATGTATCTGTGTCTACTTATCTATCAATCACCCATCCATCCATCATATCTATCCATCTGTCCATCTATGCGTCCATCCTTCCATCCATCATATCTCTCTGTCCACCTGTCAGTCTTTCTATCTATCTATGCATCCATCCACCCGTCCACCATAGCCTAACCCTAACCCTAGCCCTTTCGAGTGCTACCTCACTCCAGCCAGGCCACGCGTCCTTAAGCAAGTGTCCCGGCAGGCAGGGTCCAGGGCCTCATCTTTCACACAGCATCCAGCCCGAGCGAGACTCAGCTGTTCACAACCACCTCCTGCTCCGTGAGACCCCGGCACATGCGTCCTTTCCCACCACCCCATGTTGCTCTGCCTCAGAGAACTGACTGCTCCCCTTACTGTCTCCCTTCATCCTTCTGGGGCACACTGGGGTGCACTCTGCACTGAGTTTGGGGCAAATACCACCATTTCCGGGCATGCTGAGCCCAGAACCCACGCCCTCCTCAAAGAGAAGACAGCTGACAGCCTCAGAGGGACGCCTGCCATAGATGGCTTCTTGCAGTATTTACAGAACCGACGTGCCTCCGGGACCCTCTGGCCCCGAGACAACATCATCAATTTATACTTTGTCCACGTATAACACCGGTCCACGGTGCGCCCCAGTGCATGGAAGCCTCGTCCACACAGCATGCCTTACGCCTGCCAGGGAGCCATCAGACCAGCACACAGGGGCTGTGGCGATGGCAGCGCTGAACACAGGCAGCCAGAAATCTCTGGCCGCGTTGTCTCGAGATGAGTAATGCCTTCCAAAGCATGGGAATGCAGTGCTCTGCTCCTTCAGCCCCCTTCCCGGGGAGGGCGGTTCATTTAAGGACTAACAATTACATTGTTACAGAAAGCACTGCCTTGCTGCAACTATGTTGCTATTTGCAACGTTCCTGATACAATGTAGTGTATCAAAAAACAAAAACAAAAGCAAAAACAAAACAAAATAAAACAAAGCAGGGGACTTCTCCAAAACTTCCAAGCAGAGAAAAGGAACGTGATTTGCACCGGGTATGGATCGGCAAGTGCTTTGGGACCCTTCTGCCTCCCGTCCAAGGCAACAAATCCAAGTCCTTTGGGACCCTTCTGCCTCCCGTCCAAGGCAACAAATCCAAGTCCTTTGGGACCCTTCTGCCTCCCGTCCAAGGCAACAAATCCAAGTCCTTTGGGACCCTTCTGCCTCCCTTCCAAGGCAACAAATCCGTTTTATATCTTGCCCCAGGCCACCCAGATGCAGGGAAAAGGAACAAAAGGCTCAGGGATGCTCACTCTGCCTGGCTCCTGGCGGAACATAGGGCTGCTTTAGCTTCTAGTGAATTTTCTTCTTGTCCACGCAGCAGGCCACACGTGGAACTCTCGGCCCATGAGTGCATCCTGAGTTACTGCCGGAGGAACACACCGGTTTGCCCGCTTACGACCACCTCGGGGTGGGGGAGGAAAGAGGAAGTATCTGGTTTCCTGTTTAGGGGATTTTTAATGACACAGCTAGCGAGAGTAGCCAGAGCTCATGAGGGAGAGTGGCAGCACTGAGTCATTCCGAGACAAAGCTGAAACACACCCGAGGGCCATCTGCCCAAACTGGTCTAACCACCAGGCCCACAAAGGAGGAGAATTTCAAGAAAGGGAAGTGTCCTGTGTCTAGATGTGTGGAAGATACTACGAATTCCCTAAATACAACTAGAACTTTGGTGAGGGTCCATCTATCACCCCCAGGCACTGGCCCACATGGGAAAGAGTATGCTGGTGTTGGATGGTGAACCACCCAACGCGTCCAAGCAACATGGCGCCACCAAGATCACCCGTAGTCCACGCGGCCTTCTCTCGCAGAGCAGGGTGGACACGACCTCACAGAATCCTGAATCCTCACAGCTGCTAACTGAGGCGGGGGGGACAGAGGCCCCGTGTGTTATAGGGTCTCTGGACTGTAAGGTTTCAGGGCGAATATAAATTAAAAACAAGAGTCTTCTTTGAAAATACTGGAGGAACATAAGGGAAGGCTTGATTTCCCTCACAAATAACAGCATCGGGAAAGAGCTGGCAGGACCAGTTTCCCGTAAGGTTGGAGGACAATACTCAGTAGAGGCAATCAACTCCCGTTCAAGGGTGTGTCCTTCTCAGATGTTCAGGAAATGCACCTCTGTCTGCAGAAAGCATTGCCCAAACCACTAATATCCCCCTTGCCCCTAACAGGACTTTTGGAGATCCCTCCCTAAACACACGCTTCATGGTCAATCAGAAAAATCAGCAAAGGACCAAAGCATGTCCCACAGCCGTCTCTGCTGACTGACCTAGGACAGACGCCCAGACCTTAAAACAAAGGACGTGAGGACAGACGGACATGTCTGGAGTCCCCTATGTCTCTCCGACCCCCGCAAAGGCTGGGCATCCACAGAACACTCCTCCAGTCTCTGGGCATCCGAACAATCCCAGGTAGAGCCACAATGTTAATGATCTTTTTTTTTTTTTTTTAATTTGGAGAGGGGGGCTCCAACTCACGATCCCAAAATCAAGACCTGATTTGAGATCAACTTCCCTGAGAAACCCAGGTGCCCCCGGGGATGCTGAGTAATTCTGAGCCTCCAAACAGACGTCCGTCTTGGAGCTCTACCCTGTGTTTACGTCATAAGCCCCATACGATTCTTTTCCCCCTAAAAGAAGTCATCGTGCATTGGAAAATCTCGGGAGGTGGAAACACCAGGACGCCCACGACTGTGGTACTCAGGGTCCCGTGGGGAGGCCACGTGCCAAGAAAAAGGCCAGTTTCCGTCCACAAAATCGTGCTGGGACCCCTTCATGTCGAAATCATTATGTTGCTCTAACAGCCACATTCTGTTGTAAATGAGAGCAGGCAGCCAAGATGTCATCCAGATGGAAGAAAAAAAAATCTACAAAAATCAAGTACTTTCCTATCTCGACAGCCAAAAAAAAAAAAAAAAAGGCGTTAGCCTCATAAACTGAGAACGGAAGAAAGCGCCCAAGCGGGGAGGTCCCCAAAGTGCAATTAAGTTTCATCAGAGCCCAAAGGGCAGGCGAACAGGTGGGACCACGGAAGCCATACCCACGGGGCAGAGAGCAGAGCCGTCGTCTGGAAACTGGAGAGATCAAGCCCACACTGGCTTTGGACATATGGGGCTGCGTGACTCTGGGGGGTGGGGAGGGACGTCCTGTGCGATGTTGGGTATTGAGAGTGTCTGGTCTCCAAGTACCACCTGCCCGTGCACCCCTTCCGCCATCTGTCACAACTCAAAAAAAAAAAGAAAAAAAAAAAAAAGAAAAAATGTCCCCAGGCATTTCCAAGCATCCCAGGAGTGGGGAAAGCCCAGCGCTATGAAAGGTGAAATGCCCCTTTACGTCTCCTCCATCCCTCTCTCCATTCCCATGGGAATCCCAGAAGCAAGCCAGGAAGCCGGGGAGGCCTGGGTCCCCGGGACTTTGAAATCTGTCCTGTGCTGTTAAAAGCAAAGATCTGTCCCCACACCAAACACGTACTTCTACAGGAAATTGTGTTCTGACCTTCAGCAACTGGAAAACAGTTTCCTGATTTGAAAAAAAAAAAAAATGCATTTGTATCTTTGGAACAGCTGGTTCCTGCCGGGAACCCCAGAAGGATCCCACAGGGAGGCTTGCGTATATGCGAGGGGGAGTCTGAACCTTTGAAAAGATCAACGGGTAGGAAAGCTCCATCCTTCCCCCCTTTCTCTGCTGCTGGGGCGAGAGGCTGGCTGCCCTCGTCTCCCTGACCCCTCCGCTGCCTCCCGTAATTTCAGTAAAATCATGCCCCCCCGTTGGAGCTGCCCGGCACAATCTGTATACAAATCAGGTAATCTCTTGGATAATCATGCCGCGGGTTTTTCTAAGAAACAAATCACAAAAGGACTTATGTGGGGCCCCAAGAACAGAAGGAGGCTGGCCCACAACTGTGAGCCAGACCAGGGCCAGAGGGCCCCCACGTGGCGCGCCAAGGCTGCCCGCCGGGTTCTTGAATTAGGAGACCGTCCCCGTTCTTGGAGCCCGATGTTCTGGGCCTGTGTTCAAATGTTCCTGCAGCTCCCCCCACCGCCAAGGATGGTCCCGTCTTGAGGAACCAGAACCACTCCTGATCCATGTCCCTGGAACCCTGCCCAGGGAAGGGGCTCATGAAAGTTTCAGAACACACACACCCACACGCTCAGAGAACCCTCGCACACTCTGTGCAGAAACACAGCAGAAAGACAACCATATGGGGGAGGGGAAGCGGCAAACCCATTTCTGCTGGACCAGCCAGAGCCGAAGGAAAAGAGGACATCTCTTGCGGAAGGGAGAGAGAAACTGGAGAGCCATGCCAGGCCCTCCCAGCCAGGTTCTACAGTGTCCCAAGATGTTCCCCCCATACACCAGGCTTAATCTCCCCTAAAGCCACCAGAGGGCACGGGGCCCATTTCAAAAGCCCCCACATGAATTCAGAAATCCTCCCCCAAAACAACCGGAGTGCCAGGCACTCAAAACTCAAGCCCTTAGCACAGGGCTGGAGGCCCCCCCAACAGAGGGAAAGTCCCCAGCACCACACAGGCCTCCGGCCATGACTCCTGTTTTGCAAAATGTGTCCACCTCGGAGCAGACTGGTCCTGAAACTACTCTGCCGGGCGCCAGACTGTCCACTCAACAGTCTGTCCACCCTCCCCGGGTGAGTCCTGGGGAAGGGGGCGCAAGGGAAATCAATAACCGTTAGGTGGGGAAAGTTTCCAAAATGCCACGCCCAGCAAAAAATAAGTAAATAAATAAAAATTTTTAAAATCCGAGGTCTCCTTTTGAAAGGACAGAGAAGGAGAAATCCGATGGCAACTCCGCCTTTAAAAGGAAAACAGGAAAGCAGGCAACAGCCAGAAGCAAGCGCGGACTGCGTGCGCCGAAAGTGGGGGTCGGGGTGGAGAACGGAGGCGGACCCCAGGCCTCCCCTCGTCCTGACGCTTTTTCTGTGTTTTCTGAATTCTCCTCTGGAGCAGACGCGCAGTGTGCTGAGACCACGTTCCCTTGCCCGCGCGCGCAGCGAGCGCCCCGGTCCCCGAGGCTTGGGCACACAGTGTTACTGAACGTGTCCAAGGCTCCGAGTTGCTCTCAACGGCCCCCACCCCCGCTCCGCGGGCGCGCAGGCTGCACAGCGGACTCCAAATTTAGGCCAGGAACGCAGGGCGTGGCTCCCCGCGCACCAACAAAGACTGGGGCCCGGGGTGCGCCAGACTGGGGGACTCGGGCCGCTGCAGGGGTGCAGGGGCGCACACGTGAGGACGGGGGCACCTGAGAAGTGTCGCGCCTGCGAGCAACCAACGCCAGGGGCTCCCGCGAGCGCCTCCAACTATGCGAGTTGCTGACTTGGAAAACACACGCGACATTACGCCCCTGGACTAAGTCCAAACCCGCCCCGGAAAAAAGTTGGAGAGCCGCGAGGCCGCCTGTTTGGGGCGTTGGCTACCCGCGGGCACGGCGCGTCCCACCGCGCGGGGAGGAGGACCCGGGGTCCCCGCGGCGTCCCCCGAGGCCCGCCTCACGCAGGGCGCCCCCGAGGCCCTCCCTGGGGTCCCGGCGCCCGCGTCTGTGTGCGGGTCGTCCCCAGGCCGGCCGGCGCCCCCGGGGCACTCCGCCCGCCCCCGCCCCTACCAGGCCGTCCAAATCGCTCACCCCGGGCGGGCACTAGGGTGCCGACCAGAACCAGCAGCAGCGCGACGGCGGCCCGGGGAGCCATGGTGCGCCCGGCGCCGCGCAGGAACCTCCGGGAGTGCGGCGCGCGGGCAGCGGCGGCAGCGGAGGCTGCGGGAGGGCCCACGGGGCGGGGCCGGCGGAGGGAGAGGTCGGTGGGGGCGCCCTGTGGCCCCGCCCTGGCCTCCGCTCGCCCCGCCCGCAGCCCGGGGACACCCCTGGGGCGGGCCCAGCGCGGGGGAGTGGAAAAGCGGGGGAGGCCTGGTTACTCAGGGCGGCCCCGACGGGAGCAAGTGACCCCTCCCTATTCAGAGGGGGCCCCGTAGCCGCCCTAACCACCCTAGGGCGACCTCAAGGGAAGCAAGTGACCCCTCCCTATTCGGAAAGTGGGGACCTTCGGCTCGCCCCTAACCACCCCAGGGCGGACTGGAAAGGAGCAAGTGACCCCTCCCTATTCGGAAAGTGGGGGCCCCCTACCAGTCCTGACCACCCCAGGGTGGCCCCGAGGGGAGCAAGTCAGCCCCTCCCTGCTCAGAAGGTGGGGCCCCTCCTTGTGTTTCCGGCCCCTAACGGGATCCGCGCCCCCAAGAACGCGGAAGAGGCCCTCCGGGCTCCTAACTCCTAAGGGGACGCGTGCCCTCTCCACGCCGGAGTGAAAGGCTCCCCTTTCCCAGGAACCGTGGTTCCCTGGCCCCCGGGCAGCCCCCAGTCCCATCCCAAAGTCCGGTCTGAACTGAAAGAGCCCGGAGCAGGGGTGGGGGCTTGGGGGGCGCAGGGCAGCGCCCTACCCCACAGCCCCCTCAAGGACCTCCCTGCGAGGAGCCTCCGAAACCTTCCCGGACCCCAAGCTGGGGGCTGGGCCCGCAGAGGGGCAGAGGCACGAGACCCCTCCCTCGCCCCTGGGGAGGTGGCGCTGGCGTCCTCCTGGGTCTCTGGCCACAGCCCAGACCCCAGGCTTGGGGCTGGTCCTTGTCCCAGACCATCAGTATTTTTTCCACTGAAATGTTAGCTTAATATTCTCTCCGTGTTCCTTCGGAGAACAGAACATCTCAGATGGAGAAAATCCCTGAGTCAGATTCCTGCGTTCCACTCTGCAAACCCTACCCAGCTAGCGGCCAGCTCCAGACCAGCTCCAGCTCTCTCCTCACCCCTGCAGGAGTCAGGGCCCCTCCTCCCCGGGGCCATGGGGACACCTGTCCAGCTGCTGTCACCTACCTTCACCTATCAGGCCCAGAGAGACACCAGGCAGGCCGGACGGACGCAGTGGACAGCTCCCTGGGGCCCACCTGGAGCAAATGCAGGGACACTTACTTAAAAAGGCAACGGTCTGGCCATACAGGGCTGGACACGTGGAGGTGTCCCGTTTTCCATCCGCCAACAGGAACCCCACCACCGTAAGACTGTGGTTCCAGAGGTAGGAAGATCATGCAGTCCTTGCTCAGGAAAACGCAATAATCAGCCTTGGAGGTCAACGTGTGCTGACCGCCCAGCCAGAGACCACCTGCCCTCTGCCCCCACGCACCCGCTCCCCCTATATACGGCTTCTCTATTCATCCCTGTGCAGGCTTGACTCACCCCCCACGAAGCCAATGTGCACTTCCCCCTTCCCCGGCCACAGCCTGGCAGCCAGTGCTGCATGTGGACCCTGGGCCACGGCCCCCAGGAGGCTCTTCTTGGGCACCAACGAGATGCCGGGGCTGTGGCAGCCCTTCTGGCACCCTGAGGCAGGTCAGCAGCCCGAGAGAAGCCAGTTGTGTGTGGGGCCAAAGTCAAGAGGCAAAGACCTCTCCCCTGCCCACAGAATGGTCCAGTTCAGGCCTGTCCTCCCCTGTTCAACATAAAACCTCCACCAGGATAATATTTAACCTCCCTCCCTTGGGATGCAGCGGGGCTGAGACTGCCCTATCCACACCACGGTCAGCTTTCCAGAACATTCTCCAGCCTGGGCTCTCCTGTCATCTCCGAGGGGCTAGGTCCCCGTCACTAGCTCTCATAGATGGGCACAGTCATTGGCACCAAAAGCCCGGCTTTCAGGTTGGTTAGGTGTTTGGTTTTTTTTTAATTTTTGTTCATAGCGACAGGCGTCTTGGATGCGTCTGTTTCTAATTCATTACGTTGACTTTATTTTTCTTAAGGGCCACCTTCCTCGGCTCAGAATGAACGTTTCCATCATGTTTCACAGATGCTCTGGCGTCGAGGTCTAAGCTGCAGAATAAAAATTAAATGAATTGACGGAGGTCCCCGAGGTGTGTCCGAGCACAGCAGAAGAGATCTTTGAAGGGCATCCGTGAAGACCTAGACAGGGAGAAGGGAGGAAGGTTCCTTTCCGAGCGGACTTCTTGCTCTGCTGGTTGGAACTCAGGACAGGAGGGAGGTCTGAGCATTTTTGGCAACCCCTGTAACACACACACACAGACACACGCACACCTACGGACTGGCCCTTCTCCCTCGTTGATGGACCATCCTCTGTTGACCACTGGGTTCTGTCTCTTGACCTAGAAAGCGGGTCTCGACGCAGACCCCAGGAACCCAATGCACAGAGAAAAAAGTAATCTTAGAAAGCAGAACAGAAAAGACCGTATCCATGCAGGGCGTGTGGGACACAGAGAACCTCAGCTGTCCGAGGAGAAGTTTGCAGAAAGCAAGACCTGTCTGGCGGGGGAAATTCCAAGAGGCCCTTCCCGAATGCAGGGGGCCTGGGCATCTGGCTCCATCTCCTTGGGAACACTCTGTCCTCACTGCAACCCTAAACTGGGGGGTAGGGGGAGGTCCCCTCTTTGTGGCCCTGGAGTCAAAAGACGCAACCAAAGCAAAGAACAGGAAAAGGAAGGGGTTTCCTTGCAATTTCATGAAGCAGTGTCTTCTCCAAAGCACGGAATGGGGGGAGTTTGAAGCTTCGGGGTGTATGCCTGATCAGGAAAGGGCTTGCGAGGTGGGGGGGGGGGACCCAGGGCCGCAGTCCTCTGAAGGTGGCAGGGTCCAGGTCCTACCTAGCTGGTGGAACTCACAAGAGTCAGCGAGGCCCAGGATTATCAATACTCTGGCTCCCGCCGGTCTACTGTTTGGGGAGCTCACAGGGGTTTGAAACCCTGACTGAGGGACTCAGGAATGTGCTCCAGGTCAAACTTGGGTCCTCCCGCAGAGAGGGGAGCCATACGCCTGGTTTCCTGGCTCTCATTCCTTCGGGCTGGCTGCAGACTGGGGAGAGACTTTTTGTTTTTTCATTCTTTCTTAAAAAAAAAAAATCAAGAAGTCCTGAACTTTGCGTGTATTTTTGTCATGTTTGCAGGAAGTTCTGCAAGAAGCGTGCGGGGGAGAGTCAAGCCGGTGGGCACTAGATCACTAAATGATGGGGGGGGGGACTAAAATATTTGTCTTCTCTTTTTTTGTTGTTTTTTTTTAAGATTTTATTTATTTATGTGACAGAGAGCACAAGTAGAGGGAGCAGCAGGAGAGGGAGAAGCAGGCTCCCCTCTGAGCAGAGAGCCCGATGCTGGACTCGAACCCAGGCCCTGAGATCATGACCTGAGCCGAAGGCAGATGCTTCACAGACTGAGCCCCCCAGATCAGGGAGGCAGCAGGGACCCCAGCACGAGACGAGGCCCTTGGAGTTGGAAGCAGAGCCCTTCCCCGGGCTGGCCCAGCCTTCAGCACCAAGCCCCACGACCCCAGGCTCCATTTATGGGGAGAACAACACTCCATTTGGGTTCTGGGAAGGGGCACTATCAAGCTGCCGTGGGCCACCATTATTCCAAAGTAGCACCGACATCCAGTCCCGTTTTCCACCTGCCGATACCCGCCCACTGGGCTCAGCCCTTCCGCATTCACAACTGCATTTCTGGAGGGACGTAAACCTTCAGTCCCTAGCAACCTCCACTTGAGAGAGTATTGTTTATGACAACAGAAGGGCAGAAAAGCACACACTTCCTGCAGCACAAGAACAGAAGTGACAGGCAATCCACGTAAGCCAGGAAGGGAAACGGCAACCTTTTGAAAGCACCGAAGCAAATGAAAAACCACAGCCTAAACCCAACCGCATTGCATCGAAACACTCTCTGGGGTTTAAGAGAACGACACGGTCTACACGCCGAACCCATAGCCCTGATTATTTCTTGCAAAGCGAGGGATGTCTTTGTTACCTGTATTTGCTAAGCTCTCTGCACTGAATCTGCATTATTTGCGAACTTGGAGGTGAACGTATTTTAAAGCTGTAAGAGCGAAAATGAGCCAGAGTGTGGCCCTAACTTCAGGAAGGATCTAGCTCCTGGAAGATGACGATAGCCATTGGATAAGATAGAGACCGATTTCCCTTCCGGTTCATCTCTGGACAGGTAAATGGGGAGATGGTTGATGGATACATAGTCAGTGTGGGGGGGGGTGGATGGTTAGCAGATGCAGGGATAGATGGATGGATGGATGGATGGTTAGTGGATGAATGGATGGATGGTTAGTGGATGGATGGATGGAAGGATAGAAGGATGGATGGACGGACAGATGGATGGATGGATGGATGGATGATGGATAGATGGGTGGATGTTCTTAGCTCCTAGTCACACCAAATCTTGTCCTTCAGGCTTTCTCTTGATGTCTCAATTATTCTTGGATACTCAGTGAAAACTGACACATTTGCAATCTGGTATATATGTAACCAGTGCCTTACCCTGAATCAGATCAGCTCCACTGCCCTTTTAAGGTTCAGGTCTTCATCTTTAAGCCTGGGCAGCACTAGACCTTTTGGCCAGGATGTTTTCACCGGGACAAGGCCCCCCAGCACTTCCTTCCTCTGAGTCCCCACCTATCTGCTCCTGTTCCCTCTTCTCAGTCTTGTCTTTCCCAAGTTCCTTGGGATCCCTCTTCTCAATGATTCCTTAGTACACTCAGCCCCTCAACAGCTACCCAAGGGCCCACACTTTGGAATACAGCAGTGAAATCACGCAGTCATAGCTCTGCCTCAGAGAGCAGTGTTTAGTTTTAATAGCCCTTGATTTACATGTATTTATTTGTGTTTACTGAGTCTCCCCAAAGTCTTTGAGCAGTCTTATTTTTTATTCTATCTCAGCACCTGGCTGAGAGCCCAACACACAGAGATTGCCTTTCAGATGGCTAATTACTCCACTGAATGCAAGCAAAACAGAAATGAGCGTGCCATGAAAAGCTGAGCATTTAGGTAATGAACCTTTCTTATTACCTTTGGCCTATCAGGACACACACAGACACAGCGACACACACACAAATTATGCATGTACATAAATGTCCACACTTACTTCTACATGTAGATCTACATCTGTCCATCCATCCATTCGTCTTGTGCATATGCAAGACTACACATCGTCTATCTCATATGCCTTTTCCCTTCTTCCATACTAAGGGACCTGATTTTTACGGATGTTGGCAATATGGCAGCTAAAAGATCATTATCTTCAGTCTTCCTTGCAGGTAAATGTAACCAAAAAGTAAGTTCTGGTCAATGAAATAAATGTAAGCAGGTATTGTTAGAGAAAACTTCTGAAATGTTCCTTAAATGATGGATGGATGGATGGATGGATGGATGGCAGGCAAAGGGCCCTTTGAGCCCTCTCCCTGCTTCATCTTCTGGTTTCCTGTAATACCAGGTTGAAGCCTGGAGCCCCAGCAACCAGTCTGGAGAAGGAGGTAACCCAGAGGATGGGAGCTACTCTTGAAGGATGACTGAACATAGGGAGAGAGAAGTAACATTTTTATCTTATCTTCTTTTTTTTTTTTTAAGTCATATTTGCTTCAGTCTTATTTAAACCAGTTTTCTTCCTGGTCTTTGTTATCAGAGGTCAGGCCCAGTTTATAATAGAGACCTGGTATGAGTTCCTTATGGGCAACCAAAACAGCTAATATGGGTCTGGCCATCGCACATGGTGCCAGTTGAACAGATGTTGAGGGGAAATTTCCTGAGTCAGTAGAAAGGTCGGCGGAACGATGAGTAGTCGGATGTGTCTGTGGATATGTCGGTGGATAGATGGGTGGATGGATGGATGGATGGATGGATGGATGTGTGGGTGGATGGATGGATGGATGGATGGATGGTAGAATGGATAGATAGATAGATAGATAGATAGATAGTTATATGGGTGGGTGGATGGATGGATGGATGGTTGGATGGATGTGTGGGTGGATGGATGGATGGATGTTAGAATGGATAGATAGATAGATAGGTAGATAGATAGATAGTTATATGGGTGGGTGGATGGATGGATGGTTGGATGGATGTGTGGGTGGTTGGATGGATGGATGGATGTTAGAATGGATAGATAGATAGATAGATATATCACCCATAGTTATATGGGTGAGTGGATGGATGAATGGGTGGATGGATGGGTAAGTAGATGCATGTGTGGATGGATGGAAAGGTGGATGGATGGACAAACAAATGAACCTTTTACCAGATACCATTGTGCTATATTATACCTTACTTCCACATTGAGAAACAACTATGAAGTAGGAGCATTGGACTGACTAGCCCACTTCTGTTGATGAGGAAACTTCCTGGTCCCATGGAGCCCTCCATGGCAGGCCTTGGATCAGAACCAAGATTTTTTTTATTCTGAGTCCAGGCTATTTGTACCTCACTGCCTCTTGACTGCCTCGAAACCACTGGCATTTTCCTCAGAGTGTTCACAGAAGCCAAAGATAAAAAGCGTGTTGTAAACTTGAGTTTCTACCTTAGAAACCTCACGGTCTGTGCCCATCAGTGGTCCAGTTTATTTTAAAAACAGTGCTTTCGTTAATTTAGCAAAAGGTTCATGTGTTCATGTATTTATCCCCTCTTAAGTGTAATGTAGGTCGGGGCCCCTGCAGAAATCAAAAGATGTAGTGAAGCTTCCTAACATAGAAACAACTTCTTTGTTGAAGGAGCTAAAGCTCGTGGTTAGGCTGGCTTAGAAACAAGAACAAATCAATTTCCCAGAGTACAGGAGTCCCCCTTCATCCTCGGGGGACAGGTTCCAAGGCTCCAAGTGTATGTCTGGATCTGCAGAGAGTATCAAACCCTATGTGCACTGTATTTTTCCCTGAACTTGCATACCTTGAGTAAAGTTTATCAGTAGGGCACAGCCTGAGATTAACAATAACTAATCAGGGGCACCTGGGTGGCTCAGTCGGTTGAACATCCCACTCTTGATCTCCGCTCAGATCTTGATGCCAGGGTCGTGAGTTTAAGCCCTGTGTTGGGCTCCAGGCTATGCCTGCAGCCTACTTAAAAACAAACAAAGGGGAAAAAAACCAATAACTAATCGTAAAGTAGAATGATCAGAACAAGACGCTGTAACAAAAGTTATGTGGTCTCTGTCTCCTTCAAATTGTCTTATGGTTCTGTACGTACCCTTCCCCCTTCTTGAGATGATAAAACGTCCACGTGATGAGAGGAAGAGAGGCGGATGACATAGGCATTGTGACCTCCCATTAGGCTACAGCTGACCTTCCGGTGATCCCTCAGAAGGATTATCTGTTCCTCAAACCACAGATAACGGGAGACGACTGAACTGCATTTGAAGCACGAATCCCCTTTGTCTGTAAGGGCTATTAGCACCATGTCTGGGACCTGGAATGGGGTCTTCCCCGTGACAAACATTGGCCATGATGGTCATGGTGATGGGCCAGACAGAGTTGTCCTGCGGTTTCCCAAAACACAGAACCTGGACCAAGAGCTGTTTGGATTTATTTCTGTTTATTTGTGGGTATCTGAGTCTCCTGATAGGCTGTGAGCAGTCTTGGTGGTGTTTCTACGGCAGCCCATGGCCGAAACCCCAACACAGACACACACACTGCACGTTACTCAATGGAATGCATCAAAGCAAAAGTGAGCTCACCACCAAAGGCTATGCATTGAGATAATGAAGCTCTAGTCATCTCCTTTATCCTACAAGGACACACAGAGACTCATAGACAGACGGAACACGTCTATATATATACATATGAAAATGGTACACGGCAAAAGTTAACATACAAATTCTAAGATGCATCATGGTTCCAATTTTGCATCACATATTGCCCCCAAACTTAGTGCTTTAACTATGCATAGCAAAACTATGCATTTTGCTAAAATGCATTTTAGCTAAAAATGCATCTTGCTAAAAAAAAAAAAAATCTGCAAACTGTTGGGCCAAGGCCAATTTTGCCCCCTTGTCCCAACTTCATTAAGAATTTCAAGATGGCGGCAGTGGACCATTAAGCCAAGCATGGAGCCTCCCTTCTGAGGGAAGGTCCGACTGCACAGATTACCAGCCCATGAAATCAGCCCCAGCTGAGACGTTTGGTGAGACAGAACACCTCCTGGTGGCTTGGGCTTCCTCACATCATGATGGCTGGGTTCCCACCGTGACCTTCTAGAAGGAGAGAAAACCAAGTCATCCCTTATGCAGTGTGTCTTCATCAAAGCAGCCACAAATATGTGGCCAATTTCAAGAGATGGGGCATGCTAAGGTCCTAGAAGTGGACACAGGACAGAAATATCCACAGTATGTGTGTCACAGCGGCTCAGTTGGTCCAAGCATGTTCTGGCATGCGGGATCTTAACGCAAGACCGTGTGAAAATTAGGTTCATATATCCAACACACAGTCCTTTAGCATATGGTGTGCTGAGGATCTTGACCTAGGTACCGAGCATGGAAAGGTGAATTAATCATTTCACCTGTTAGCAAATAGCCCATTTGGTCTTTTCAGAGATACTAGAAAACCCTCTACAGTCTACACAACATGATGTGTGGTACAGACGATGGGCACAGACTGCCAAGGAAAGGAAGAGAAATCAGAGACCATGCCCAGGGGTTTGGAAATGTTTCACCAAGAAGATTACATTTAAACCATGTCTTGGAAGATTCTTATGGGGTTTGCAGAAAGGGAGAGGGTGGGGACGCATTCTAGAGCTTTTTCCTGCATGAGCCATGCTGCAGATGTCAGGGGAAAACATCCATAGCACGCAACGGGCAGGGGAAAAAGTAGGGAGGTCTGCCTGCGAAGGTAGCTGGAACCAGATGGCGATGGACGTTGAATGTTTACCAAGTAGCGTATCTTCATCCAGAGACAATTGGAAACCCCAGCAACACCGTAGGTTAGACGATTGTAGGCTGAGATTTGGTTCAGACAGGTAGCTAGCTAACTGAAGGCAGAATAAAGGGATGGTTTCATGGGTTGGAGGTGGGGGGAACAAGAGGAAATGTGGGAAACCCCCAAGTTTCTCAAAATCTCTATTTTGAGACCCTTAACTTGCAGTGCAGAGAGAAGGGGATCCTTCCCAGAGAATTGGGAAGGGAGGAATTTACTATTTCTTGCTCAGATCATGGTTATTTATGAGCCAAGTAAAGATTGTATTTCCAACTTTTGGTAATGTTTATTCCTCTCCCCAGAAACTAAAATCCCCATTTCTTCCTCCCAGTTTTCCTGGCTTTTCTAGAGCTCACCAAAGCAATCTGCCTAGAACTGACGTATGTACGGTTAGAGATGATGCCTGGGGAGAGCCGCCGGTTGTTGTTTGGAAGACCTTTCTACACCCCAGCGTGGCCATAAATCATTGACATTTGGTCAAGAGTGGGTGTTTTCCTGTGCCTTGTGGGCAGGAAGGTTTCGACACGTATGCATGGGGAAAAACAACCCATTTCTCCTTCTAATGGACCTCCTCTTTGATGTTCTTGACTCAGGAATACCAAGACCACACTGCACTCTCTACGGGCACAGCCTTTTTCCATCTCAATGATAGGCTCAGAAGAGTAAGACCAACAGCTTACACCAGATAAAGTTCACGCCACGGCACAAGCCTGATCCCTGCACACAGAGGTTGGATGACGTTTAAACAGACCACTAAGAAATGCGAAGCATAGTTCATTTTCCAAATGGAGAGTACGGCCAAGGTTGTGGAGTCCTTCCCACACGCTGTGGATGAGTCATATCTTCTCAGGCGTTGGGTGTTTGGGGTCTCCATCGAATGTTATGAAGATTATTTGCAAAAGTGAGTGCAATTAATTTCCTCCCTGTTTCAGCATTTTTTGCGGGCTGGGCCGTGGACAGGTGGACTCCATGCCCCCACCATGTCTAGCTGATGCTGTCACTTGCTTTGGTCAGTAGAAGGCAACAGAAGGATCAACCACATTTCTGAATGTCCGGGCTCCCCACCTTGGAAACCTGCCTGGCCGCCATATGCTCAAGTCTGAGAGGATCCATGGAGACCAGGTGAGCTGTCCTGGCTAAGCCACAAGTCACCCCTGCCTCATCCACCAAGCAGCTGACCACTGACTCAAGACGGAGTCCAGCTCACCCCAGAAGGACTACCCAGCTGACCTCAGCCCCAAGTGCCAAGACACAGAATCATGGGCGAAACCAATGGTCAGTGCTTTAAGACACCAGATTTTGGAGTGATTCGTCCCGCTGCAAAAGCTGACAGCTGCACACACAGGAGTTCCTCACGGTCATATCTACCCCCAACAAGACACACCTTCTTAAGTATCTACCAAGACCTCACCATGCTTCCTATCACCTCCAGGGACTTAAGATAACATCCCCAAGGAGTCTGTAGTCCCTTTGGTTTTGAAGGAAGGGAAGGTATACAAGGTATCCCGTTCATTAATGGGAGCCAGCTCTCTGGCATTTCTTTCCATAGTTAATTCTTGCTGGAGGTCAAGGTCAAGTGAGCTGGTCTGTGGTTGATCAGTTCCTCCCAGATTTAAGGAGTATTTCCCTGGTTGGTCTACATTGGTCATCTACACCCAAAAGAAATACAAAGGGATTCGGTACCGTTTACTTGAATACAAGGCACATACTCCTCTTTTCCTGTTGTACTGTCCATTCCAAGTGGGGTGATGGCCAACCATACACTTGGATTGCTTTTTTTGATCTTCTGAGGAAATGAATATCCTTATTGTAAAATCAAGGACACAGACCCAATGTGGTTGACGTATAGGTTGTCATTGAAAGAGCTCATTTCTGAATGCACACCTTCTCCTGGAGAGTCTGTCTCTCCTGGAGAGTTGCCTGGACATTCTGCTTCTGTGTTCTTCAGGTCAACAACTCAATAAATAGCAATTCCATCCATGCGTTCTGCTGGGTGTGTGTGTGTGTGTGTGTTTATACACCCATTACTTGATTTTGATCTCATCACGGATTCTGGTAAAGGGTAAACCCTGCTTTCAAAGAAACTGGGAGGCTCAGTATACCACACACTACCCTAAAACTGCCTCTTTTCTACAACCAATCACACCACACCGACCTCAAAGCTACACACGCAGTAATTTTTGGTGACAGACGCACTATTTCACAATCCCAAAGGGGATTTAGAGTCTGAAGTACGCCGCAAAGTTTAAAACATACCACTTTTCCAAACTGTTTGCAGTGTGATTAAAACACACACACGCACACACAAAACACAGCCCTTTCCATTTTGAAATAATTATGACTCAGAAAATTGCAAGGACTCAAGACTAGCCCCAATAGTCCTTGTTGAGCCAGGTCCCCCTCAATGCAACACTTTCCGTGGTAGCTACGCTATAAAATCAGAACTAGGGCATCAACGGTGGTGGGCTCCCACTCAAGAAACAACAGTCACACCCACCTCAACACTCACCAATTCAACCCACTGTGACGCATTTGCATTTCCATCACCTCCTGCAGAGGGGAAGCATGGCTGGCCCTCTATTGTTTACCAGCCAACCAAGAGAGATATTTATGGACCGGCAGCTCTCTACAAAGTTCTCGGGGAATATGTTCATGGTCCCCAATTCCCCAGATGCCGGATGAATGAAGACTTTTAGATTGCTGCTGAAGAACCTTCTTGCTTCATGTTACACGGAGTGGGAATCCCTGTGCTGTCTTTCCAAGAATTCTTGAGGGAGAAGGGCTTCCACAGCTTTGAATTATTTCCAGCTCCTGGGTCTGATTTGTTTGTAGGATCCAAAAATGAAGGTGGATGTGAAAACGTTGAAGGCATCAAACCAGACCCATCAGAAGCACCTGTGGACAACCACTAGGCGTTAAGAATGCAGGTCCCCAGGAAAGAAACGGGGCAGGCCAGGTAGCAGAAAAGGCATGGTCTATCAGTCACCCTGGTGGGGACAAGATAAAGGGCACACAGCCAAGAGCCTCAGGTGTTTGCAGGGTTGAAGAAGCCATGTAAGGATGAGGAAGCCAGGTGCCCATGATGGACACCCCTGGGCTGTTTCATGGAGCTGTATATCCCTGAGCCAGTGGCTACAGGGGACTGGGTTCTAGGTCGGGAATTGTAGCTCATAGTTGGCGGTCAGTAGGGTGGTGGATGCAGCAGCCTGGGGCCTCGGGAAGAGAGCAGGGTTGCAGATGAACTTTCTCAGGCAGCTGTGACAAAGGATCATGAACAGGGGACTTACAATGACAGGAATTCATGCTCCTCCAACTCTGGAGACCAGAAGTCTGAGATCCAGGCAGGGCAGGACCACTGAGATCCAGGTGGGGCAGGGCCACTGAGATCCAGGTGACAGGACCACTGAGATGCAAGCAGGACAGGGCCTTGCTCACTCCTGAGGCTCCAGGAGAGGGTCCTTCCAGCCCCTTCCAACTTCTGGGGCTCCAGGCGTCCCTGGATTGGTGGCCACGTCCCTCCCATCTGTCTTTCCATCTTCACGTGGCTTCTCCTCTGCGTCTGGGTCTCCTCTTCTTGTCTCTTACAAGGACACCTGCCATTGGATTTAGGGCCACCCTGATCCAGCATGGGCTCACCCTAAGATCCTTCCCTTAATCACATTGACAAACACCCTATTTCCAAACAAGGTAGCAGTCTGAGCCTTCAAGGTCACAGGATCTTACAGAAACCCCATCCCCTCCCGGGGCTTACGCTTCAGCCTTGTTACACCTAGAAAACTTAGTTCTTAAAAATAGATGATTATTGGGGCACCTGGGTGGCTCAGTGGGTTAAAGCCTCTGCCTTCAGCTCAGGTCATGGTCTCGGGGTCCTGGGATCGAGCCCCGCATTGGGCTCTCTGCTCCGTGGGGAGCCTGCTTCCTCCTCTCTCCCTGCCTGCCTCTCTGCCTACTTGTGATCTCTGTCTGCCAAATAAATAAAATCTTTTAAAAAAATGATTATTTTTTAAAAAGGCACTCATTTCTTGTCCCGATTCATACAACGTCGGTCTTTTTTTCTTAAAAACATGTCAGACTAAAACCGTTCCATCTGAAAGCATTCTCAAATCCTTTGTGGAATAAATGGGGCAGGAATTCCTAAGTATTTGAATAAATAAATCACAGTGTTAGCAGCAGGCATGCTAGGCTTCCAGTTATGCTCAGGATGAGTGAACACAAACCATGGAGAAGAATTTGGGGGCGTATCCCCCCTGCCTGTGAGGTTTCAGTGATTCTGCTCTTTTTCAACCGCTCGGGGAATTTCATGTAAAATCCCACAATGTGATTCCTTGACGCTCAGTGCGCCCTGTCCTCTCGCAGCGACTTCCTCCCACCTCTGGGCAGTGGGGCTGATGTTGCAAACGTGACTTCTGGACACACTGAGCTTAAAAAACAAATGTGGATGAGCGTTCGAAATCTCCCGTCATTGTGTCTGAAACGTTTTGCCTCTTCTCGGTGGGAAGACAGTGCAGTAGAAGGCATTTTGCTGGGGCGCCTGGGGGCTCAGTGGGTTGAGCGTCTGCCTTCAGCTCAGGTCATGGTCCCAGGATTCTGGGATCGAGCCCTGCCTTGGGCTCCCTGCTCAGGGGGGGGCATTGGTGGGTGACAGCTCTAACTTGACATCTGAAAGTCACTTTCGGAAAACAATACTTGGGACTTTCTGACTTTTTAAGACAAATGGAAGCAAAAAGAAGGATGGCCAACTGGAGGCCTACTGGAGGGCCAAGCCCCCTACAGCCTCCCCTAACCCTTCTCTTAGGGTCTCCTGCATCCTCGCGTGCCCCTCAGCACTGGGCTTGGGGATCCCGAGATGGCTGAATCCTGCGCTGATTAAACCACATGGCCCACCTTGACATGGGTGGGCCTCACCTAATCCGTCGAGGGCTAGGATAGACCCACACACTGTAAAAGAACAGGGATTTGCCATCTCTCTGTGCTACAACACCAGGCAACGGGAACCCATCATCGCTGGATCCTATGCTGATTAAATGACACGGCCCACCTAGGCATGGTGAGCCTCACCTAATCCGGCGAGGGCCAGGATAGATCCAAACACGGTGGAGGAACAGGGATTTGCCATTTCACTGTACTGTAGCACCGGGCTTGGGATCCTGTCATTGCCGGATCATGAGCTGATTAAACCACATGGCCTACCTTGGCGTGGGTGGGCCTCACCTAATCCGTCGAGGGACAGGATAGAACCAAACACGGTGGGGTAGCAGGGATTTGCTGTCTCTCTGTGCTACAACACCAGGCAACGGGAACCCATCATCGCTGGATCCTGTGCTGATTAAACCACAGGGCCCACCATGGTGTGGGTGGGCCTCACCTAATCCGGTGATGGCCAGGATAGACCCAAACACGGTGGAGGAACAGGGGTTTGTCGTCTCTCCATGTTGCAGCTCCGGGCTTGAGGATTCTGGCATCACTGGATCCTGCTCTGATTTAACCGCATGGCCCACCTTGGGCCATGGTGTGGGTGGGCCTCATCTAATCCGGAAAGGGCCAGGATAGACCCAAACACGGTGGAAGAGCAGGGATTTGCTGTCTCTCTGTGCTGCAGCACTGGACTTGGGGATTCTGTAATCACTGGATTCTGCGCTGATTAATCCACATGGCCCACCTTGGCGTGGGTGGGCCTCACCTAATCCATCAAGGGCCAGCATAGACCCACACATGGTGGAGGAACAGGGATTTGCCATCTCACTATACTGTAGCATCGGCCTTGGGGATCCCATCATCAACGGATCATGAGCTGATTAAACCACATGTCCCACTTTGGCATGGGTGGGTCTCACCTAATCCGTCGAGGGACAGGATAGAACCAAACACGGTGGGGGAGCAGGGATTTGCCGTCTCTCTGTGCTGCAGCACTGGACTTGGGGATTCCGTCATCGCTGGATCCTGCGCTGATTAAACCCCATGGCCCACCTTGGCGTGCGTGGGTCTCACCTAATCCGTCGGGGGCCAGGATAGACACAAACACGGTGGATAAACAGGGATTTGCCCTCTCTCTGTGCTGGAGCACCGGGCTTGGGGATTCCGTCATCGCTGGATCCTGCGCTGATTAATCCGCATGGCCCACCTTGGCGTGGGTGGGCCTAACCTAATCTGTCGAGGGTCAGGACAGACCCATACGCTGTGGAGGAACAGGGATTTGCCATCTCTCTGTGCTGCAGGACCAGGCTTGGGGATCCTGTTATCGCTGGGTCCTGCTCTGATCAAACCACATGACCCACCTTGGCCTGGGAGGCCTCACCTAATTTGGCGAGGACCAGGATAGACCCAAACACGGTGGAGGAACAGGGATTTGCCATTTCACTGTACAGCAGCACCATGTTTGGGGATCCAGTCATCGCTGGATCATGAGCTGATTAAACCACATGGCCTATCTTGGTGTTGGGTGGGCCTCACCTAATCCGGCAAGGGCCAAGTTAGACCCAAACACGGTGGAGGAACAGGGATTTACCATTTCACTGTACTGGAGCACTGGGCTTGGGGATTCTGTCATCACTGGATCCTGCACTGATTAATCCACATGGCCCACCATGGTGTGGGTGGGCCCCACCTAATCTGTCGAGGGCCTGAATAGACCCAAACACTGTGGAGGAACAGGGGTTTGCCATCTCTCTGTGGTGGAGCACCGGGCTTGGGGATCCCGCCATGCTAGATCCTGCGCTGATTAATCCGCATGTTCCACCTTGCGAGGGTAGATCTCACCTAATCCGGCAAGGGCCAGCACAGACCCAAACACAGTGGAGGAACAGGGGTTTGCCATCTCTCTGTGCTGCAGGACCAGGCTTGGGGATCTCTTCTCGATGGATCCTCTGCTGATTAAACCATATGGTTCTCCTAGTCATGGGTGGGCCTCATGTAATCCGGCAAGGGGCAGGAGAGACCCAAACAAGGTGGATGAACAGGGATTTACCTTCTCTGTGTGCTGCAGTACCGGGACTGGGGATCCCGTCATCTCTGGATCCTGAGCTGATTCAACCACATGGTCTACCTTGGCATGGGTGGGCCTCACCTAATCCATCAAGGGCCTGGATAGACCCAAACATGGTAGAGAAACAGGGATTGGCCATCCCCCTGTGCTGCAGGACCAGGCTTGGGGATCCCGTCATCACCGGATCCTGCGCTGATTAATCCAATTGGCCCACCTTGAGGGGGTGGGCCTCACCAGTTCCGGTGAGGGCTAGGATAGACCCAAACATGGTGGAGGAACAGGGATTAGCCATCTCTCTGTGCTGCAGCACTGGGTTTGGGGATCCTGACATCACTGGATCCTGCACTGATTAAACCACAGGGTCCACCTTGGTATGGGTGGGCCTCACCTAAACCGTCGAGAGCTAGGATAGACCCACACACTGTGGAGGAACAGGGATTTACCATTTCACTGTACTGCAGGATCGGGCTTGGGGATTCCAATATCGCTGGATCCTGCGCTGATTAAACCACGGGGCCTACTATGGTGTGGGTGGGCCTCAGCTAATCTGTCGAGGGCCAGGAGAGACCCAAACACGGTGGAGGAACAGGGATTTGCCATCTCTCTGTGCTGCAGGACCAGGCTCGGGGATCCCGTCATCGCTGGATCCAGTGCTGATTAAACCACATGGCCCACCTTGGCTTGGGTGGGCCTCACCTAATCCATCGAGGGCCAGCATAGACCCACACATGGTAGAGAACAGGGATTTGCCATCTCACTATACTGCAGCATCGGGTTTGAGGATCCCTTTATCGACAGTTCATGAGCTGATTAAACCACATGGCCCACTTTGGCGTGGGTTGTCCTCACCTAATCCATCGAGGGACAGGATAGAACCAAACACGGTGGGGAAGCAGGGATTTGCCATCTCTCTGTGCTGGAGCACCGGGCTTGGCGATTCCATCATCGCTGGATCCTGCGCTGATTAATCCGCATGGCCCGGGGCACGTGGGTGGCTTAGTTGGTTAAGCAACTGCCTTCGGCTCAGGTCATGATCCTGGAGTCCCAGGATCGAGTCCCACATCGGGCTCCCCGCTCTAAGAGGAGTCCTTCTCCCCTCTCATGTTCTCTCTCACTGTCTCTCTCTCAAATAAATAAATAAAATCTTAAAAAAAAAAAAATCCGCATGGCCCACCTTGGTGTGGGTGGGCCTAACCTAATCTGTCGAGGGCCAGGACAGACCCATATGCTGTGGAGGAACAGGGATTTGCCATTTCTCTGTGCTGCAGGACCAGGCTTGGGGATCCTGTCATCGCTGAGTCCTGCACTGATTAAACCACATGGCCCACCTTGGCCTGGGAGGCCTCACCTAATTTGGCGGAGGCCAGGATAGACCCAAACAAGGTGGAGGAACAGGGATTTGCCATTTCACTGTACTGCAGCACCGGGCTTGGGGATTCCGTCATCGCTGGATCCTGCACTGATTAAACCACAGGGCCTATCTTGGTGTGGGTGGGCCTCACCTAAACCGTCAAGGGCCAGGAGAGACGCAAACACTGTGGAGGAACAGGGATTTGCCATCTCTCTGTGCTGCAGGACCAGTCTTGGGGATCCCGTCATCGCTGGATCCTGTGCTGATTAAACCACATGGCCCACCTGGGCGTGGGTGGGCCCCACCTAATCTGGCGATGGCCAGGATAGACCCAAACACGGTGGAGGAACAGGGGTTTGCCGTCTCTCTGTGTTGCAGCTCTGGGCTTGGGGATTCCGGCATCGCTGGATCCTGCTCTGATTTAACCGCATGGTCCAGCTTGGAGTGGGTGGGCCTCACCTAATCCATCGAAGGCCTGGATAGACTGAAACATGGTGGAGGAACACGGATTTGCCGTCTCTCTGAGCTGCAGCACTGGGCTCGGGGATCCCGTCATCGCTGGATCCTGACCTGATTAATCCACATGCCCACCTTGGCGTGGGTGAGCCTCACATAATCTGTAGGGGCCAGGATAGACCCAAACACTTTGGAAGTACAGGGTTTTGCTGTCTCTCTGTGTTGAAGCACCAGGCTTGGGGATCCCGTCATTGCTGGGCTGCGCTGATTAAACCACATGGCCCACCTTGGCCTGGGAGGCCTCACCTAATTTGGCGAGGGCCAGGATAGACCCAAATACGGTGGAGGAACAGGGATTTGCCATTTCACTGTACTGGAGCACTGGGCTTGGGGATTTCATCATCGCTGGATCCTGCACTGATTAATCCACATGGCCCACCATGGTATGGGTGGGCCCCACCTAATCTGTCGAGGGCCTGAATAGACCCAAACACTGTGGAGGAACAGGGGTTTGCCATCTCTCTGTGTTTCAGTTCTGGTCTTGGGTATCACGTCACTGCTGAGTCCTGCGCTGATTAAACCACATGGGCCAGCTTGGTATTGGTGGGCCTCACCTAATCCATTGAAGGCCAGGGTAGATTGAAACACTGTGTAGGAACACAGATTTGCCATTTCACTGTACTGCAGCACTGGGCTTGGGGATTCTGTCATCGCTGGATCCTGCGCTGATTAAACCACAGGGCCCACCATGGTGTGAGTGGGCCTCAACTAATCTGTCGAGGGCCAGGAGAGACCCAAACACTGTGGAGGAACAGGGATTTGCCTTCTTTCTGTGGTGTAGTACCAGGCTTGGGGATCCCGTCATAGCTGGATCCTGTGCTGATTAAACCACATGGCCCACCTGGGCGTGGGTGGGCCTCACCTAATCGGGCGATGGCCAGGATAGACCCAAACTCGGTGGAGGAGCAGGGGTTTGCCATCTCTCTGTGTTGCAGCTCTGGGCTTGAGGATTCTGTCATCGCTGGATCCTGCTCTGATTTAACCGCATGGCCCAGCTTGGTGTGGGTGAATCTCACTGAATCCATCGAAGGCCAGGATAGACTGAAACACTGTGGAGGAATAGCGATTTGGTGTCTCTCTTTGCTGTAGAACTGGGCTCGGGGATCCCATCATTGCTAGATCCTGCACTGATTAATCCACATGTTCCACCTTGCATGAGTGGACCTCACCTAATCCGGAAAGGGCCAGGATAAACCCAAACATGGTGGAGGAACAGGGGTTTGCCATCTTTCTTTGCTGCAGGACCGGGCTTGGGGATCCCGTCTTGATGGATCCTGTGCTGATTAAACCACACGGTTCCCCTAGTTGTAGGTGGGCCTTACCTAATACAGCGAGGGGCAGGATAGACCCAAACACTGTGGAGCAACAGGGATTTGACATCTTTGTGTGCAGCAGTACTGGGCTTGGGGATCCTGTCATCACTGGATCCTGTGCTGATCAATCCACATGGCCCACCCTGGCCTGGGTGGGCCTCAACTAATCCGGCGAGGGCCAGGATAGACCCAAACACGGTGGAGGAATAGGGATTTGCCATTTTACTGTACTGCAGCTCTGGGCTTGGGGATTCCGTCAATGCTGGATCCTGCTCTGATTTAACTGCATGGCCCAGCTTGGTGTGGGTGGGCCTCACCTAATCCATCAAAGGCCTGGATACACTGAAACATGGTGGAGGAACACGGATTTGCCATCTCCCTGTGCTGCAGCACCGGGCTCGGGGATCCCATCATGCTGGATCCTGTGCTGAATAAACCACAACGCCCACCTTGGCGTGGGTGGGCCTCACCTAACCCGTCAAGAGCTCGGATAGACCCACACACTGTGGAGGAACAGGGATTTGCCACTTCACTGTACTGTAGCACCGGGCATGGGGATCCCCTCATCGCCGGATCATGAGCTGATTAAACCACATGGCCTACCTTGACGTGGGTAGGCCTCTTCTAATCCGGCGAGGGCCAGCATAGACCCAAATACGGTGGAGGAACAGGGATTTGCCATCTCTGTACTGCAGCACCGGGCTTGGGGATCTCGTCATCGCTAGATCCTGCGCTGATTACTCCACATGGCCCACCTGGCTTGGGTGGGCCTCACCTATTACAGAAAGGGTCAGGATAGACCCAAACACGGTGGAGGAACAGGGGTTTGCCATCCCTCTGTGCTGCAGCTCCAGGCTTGGGGATCCTGTAATCACTGGGACCTGCGCTGATTAAACCACATGGCCCACCGAGCTTGGGTGGGCCTCACCCAATCTGTCGAGGGCCAGCATAGACCGACACATGGTGGGGGAACAGGGATTTGCCATCTCACTATATTGCAGCATTGGACTTGGGGATCCTGTCATCGACGGATCATGAGCTGATTAAACCACATGGCCCACCTTGGCGTGGGTGGGCCTCACCTAACCCGTCGAGAGCTAGGATAGACCCACACACTGTGGAGGAAGAGGGATTTGCCATTTCACAGTACTGCAGCATGGGGCTGGGATCCCGTCATCGCCAGATCATGAGCTGATTAAACCACCTGGCCCACCTAGGTGCGGGTGGGCCTCACCTAATCCGGTCTTGGCCAGGATGGACCCAAACACGGTGGAGGAACAGGGTTTGCCTTCTCTCTGTGTTGCAACTCCGGGCTTGGGGATTCCGTCATCGCTGGATCCTGCTCTGATTTAACCGCATGGCCCAGCTTGGTTTGGGTGGGCCTCACCTAATCCTTTGAAGGCCTGGATTGACTGAAACACGGTGGAGGAACACGGATTTGCCATCTCTCTGTGCTGCAGCACCGGGCTCGAGGATCCCGTCATCGCTGGATCCTGCACTGATTAAACCACAATGCCCACATTGGCGTGGGTGGGTCTCATCTAATCAGTCAAGGGCCAGGATAGACCCAAACACTGTGGAGGAACAGGGATTTGCCATCTCTCTTTGCTGCATGACCAGGCTTGGGGATCCTGTCATCGCTGCATCCTGCGCTGATTAAACCACATGGCCCACCATGGTTTGGGTGAGCCTCGCCTAATCCGGCGATGGCCAGGATAGACCCAAACACGGTGGAGGAACGGGGATTTGCCATCTCTGTGTGCTGCAGTACTGGGCTTGGGGATCCCATCATCACTGGATCCTATGCTGATTAATCCAACTGGCCCACCTTGACGTGGGCAGGCCTCACCTAAACCGGCGAGGGCCAGGATACACCCAAACACGGTGGAGGAACAGGGATTTGCCTACTCTCTGTGCTGCAGCACTGGGCTTGGGGATCCCGGCATCGCTGGGTCCTGGGCTGATTAAACCACGTGGCCCATCTTGGCGTGCGTGGGCCTCACCTAACCCGTCGAGAGCTAGGGTAGACCCACGCACTGTGGAGGAACAGGGATTTGCCATTTCACTGTACTGTAGCACTGGGATGGGATCCCGTCATCACTGGATCATGAGATGATTAAACCACATGGCCTACCTTGGCGTGGGTGGGCCTCCTCTACTCCGGCGATTGTCAGATAGACCCAAATACAGTGGAGGAACAGGGATTTTCCATTTCACTGTAATGCAGCACTGGGCTTGGGGATTCCGATATCGCTGGATTCTGCGCTGATTAAACCACAGGGCCCACCATGGTGTGGGTGGGCCTCAGCTAATCTGTCGAGGGCCAGGAGAAACCCAAACACTGTGGAGGAACAGGGATTTGCCATCTCTCTGTGCTGCAGGACCAGGCTTGGGGATCCCGTCATCTCTGGATCCTGTGCTGATTAAACCACATGGCCAACCTAGGCGGGGGTGGGCCTCACCTAATCCGGCGATGGCCATGATAGACCCAAACACGGTGGAGGAACAGGGGTTTGCCATCTTTGTGTGCAGCAGTACTGGGCTTGGGGATCCTGTCATCACTGGATCCTGTGTTGATTAATCCACATGGCCCACCCTGGCCTGGCTGGGCCTCACCTTATCCGAGGAGGGCCAGGATAGACCCAAACACGGTGGAGGAACAGGGATTTGCCATTTTACTGTACTGCAGCACCGGGCTCGGGGATCCCATCATCACTGGATCCTGCGCTGATTAAACCACGTGGCCCATCATGGTGTGGTTGAGCCTCACCTAATTCATCGAGGGCTGGTATAGACACAAACACGGTGGGAGAACAGGGATTTGCCATCTCTCTGTGCTGTAGCACCAGGCTTGCAGATCCCGTCATCGCTGGATTATGAGCTGATTAAACCACATGGCCCACCTAGGCATGGGTGGGCCTCACCTAATCCGGTGAGGGCCAAGTTAGACCCAAACATGGTGGAGGAACAGGGATTTGCCATTTCACTGTACTGCACCACCCAGCTTGGGGATTCTGTCATCACCGGATCCTGCGCTGATTAATTCATATGGCCCACCTTGGCGTGGGTGAGCCTCACCTAATCTGTCGGGGCCAGGATAGTCCCAAACATGTTGGAGGTACAGGGGTTTGCCATCTCTCTGTGTTGAAGCACCAGTCTTGGGGATCCCGTCATCGCTGGGTCCTGTGATGATTAAACCACATAGCCCATCTTGGCATGGGTGGGCCTCACCTAATCCGTCAAGGGCCAGCATAGATCCACACATGGTGGAGGAACAGGGGTTTGCCATCTCACTATACTGCAGAATCAGGCTTGGGGATCTCATCATTGACAGATCATGAGCTGATTAAACCACATGGCCCAACTTGGCATGGGTGGGCCTCACCTAATCCGTTGAGGGACAGGATAGAACCAAACACGGTAGGGGAGCAGGGATTTGCCGTCTCTCTGTGCCGCAGCACTGGACTTGGGGATTCCATCATCACTGGATCCTGCGCTGATTAAACCCCATGGCCCACCTTGGCGTGCGTGGGTCTCACCTAATCCTTTGGGGCCAGGATAGACACAAACACTGTGGAGAAACAGGGATATGCCCTCTCTCTGTGCTGGAGCACCGGGATCACGGATCCTGTCATTGCTAGATACTGCGCTGATTAATCCACATGGTCCACCTTGCGTGGGTGGGTTTCACCTAAACCAGCAAGGGCCAGGAAAGACCCAAACACGGTGGAGGAACAGGGATTGGCCATCTCTCTGTCTTGGAGCACTGGGCTTGGGGATTCCATCATCGCTGGATCCTGCGCTGATTAATCCATATGGCCCACCTTGGCGTGGGTGGGCCTAAGCTAATCTGTCGAGGGCCAGGAGAGACCTAAATGCTATGGAGGAACAGGGATTTGCCATCTCTCTCTGCTGCAGGACCAGGATTAGGGATCCTGTCATCGCTGAGTCCTGCACTGATTAAACCACATGGCCCACCTTGGCCTGGGAGGCCTCACCTAATTTGGCGAGGGCCAACATAGACCCAAACACGGTGGAGGAACAGGGATTTGCCATTTCACTGTACGGCAGCACCGTGTTTGGGGATCCCGTCATCGCCAGATCATGAGCTGATTAAACCACATGGCCTATCTTGGCGTGGGTGGGCCTCACCTAATCCGGCGAGGGCCAAGTTAGACCCAAACACGGTGGAGGAACAGGGATTTACCATTTCACTGTACTGGAGCACTGGGCTTGGGGATTCTGTCATCACTGGATCCTGCGCTGATTAATCCACATGGCCCACCATGGTGTGGGTGGGCCCCACCTAATCTGTCGAGGGCCTGAATAGACCCAAACACTGTGGAGGAACAGGGGTTTGCCGTCTCTCTGTGTTTCAGTTCTGGGCTTGGGTATCACATCACTGCTGAGTCCTGCGCTGATTAAACCACATGGGCCAGCTTGGTATGGGTGGGCTTCACCTTATCCATCGAAGGCCAGGATAGATTGAAACACTGTGGAGGAACAGGGATTTGCCATCTCTCTGTGCTGTAGCACTGGGCTTGGGGATCCTGCCATGCTAGATCCAGGGCTGATTAATCCACATGTTCCACCTTGTGAGGGTAGATCTCACCTAATCCGGCAAGAGCCAGGATTGACCCAAACATGGTAGAAGAACAGGGATTGGCCATCCCTCTGTACTGCAGGACCAGGCTTGGGGATCCCATCATCACTGGATTCTGTGCTGATTAAACCACATGGCCCAATTAGGCGTGGGTGGGCCTCACCTAATCTGGCGAAGGCCACTACTTACCCAAACACGGTGGAGGAACAGGGATTTGCCGTCTCTGTGTGCTGCAGTACTGGGCTTGGGGATTCCGTCATTACTGGATCCTGCGCTGATTAAACCACATGGCCTACCTTTGCATGGTTGGTACTCCTCTAATCTGGCGAGGGCCAGGATAGACCCAAATACGGTGGAGGAACAGGGATTTGCCATTTCACTGTACTGCAGCACTGGGCTTGGGGATTCCGTCATCACTGGATCCTGTGCTGATTAAACCACAGGGCCCACCATGGTGTGGGTGGGCCTCAACTAATCTGTCGAGGGCCAGGAGAGACCCAAACACTGTGGAGGAACAGGGATTTGCCTTCTTTCTGTGGTGCAGTACCAGGCTTGGGGATCCCGTCATCGCTGGATCCTGTGCTGATTAAACCACATGGCCCACCTGGGCGTGGGTGGGCCTCACCTAATCGGGCGATGGCCAGGATAGACCCAAACTCGGTGGAGGAACAGGGGTTTGCCATCTCTCTGTGTTGCAGCTCTGGGCTTGGGGATTCCGGTATCGCTGGATCCTGCCCTGATTTAACCGCATGGCCCAGCTTGGTGTGGGTGGGCCTCACCTAATCCATCGAAGGCCTGGATACACTGAAACATGGTGGAGGAACACGGATTTGCCATCTCTCTGTGCTGCAGGACCAGGCTTGGGGATCCCGTCATTCCTGGATTCTTGCTGATTAAACCTCATGGCCCACCTTGGCTTGGGTGGGCCTCACATAATCCGGCGAGGGCCAGGATAGACCCCTACACGGTGGAGGAACAGGGATTTGCCATTTCACTGTACTGCAGCACCGGGCATGGGGATCCCCTCATTGCTGGATCCTGTGCTGATTAAACCACATGATCCACCATGGTGTGGTTGAGCCTCACCTAATCCGTTGAAGGCCAGGATAGAGCCAAACATGATGGAGCAACACAGGTTTGCCGTCTCTCTGTGCTGCAGCACCTGTCTTGGTGATCCCCTCATCGCTGGATCCCCCGCTGATTAATCCACATGGCCCACCTGGCGTGTGTGGGCCTCACCTATACCGGAAAGGGTCAGGATAGACCCAAGCATGGTGGAGGAACAGGGATTTGCCGTCTCTCTGTGCTGCAGCACCAGGCTTGGGGATCCCGTCATCACCGGATCATGAGCTGATTAAACCACATGGCCCACCTTGGCGTGGGTGGGCCTCACCCTTTCCGCTGAGGGCCAGTATAGACCCAAGCACGGTGGAGGAACAGGTATTTGCCATTTTACTGTACTGCAGCACCGGGCTTGGGGATCCCGTCATCGCTGGATCCTGCGCTGATTAAACCACATGGCCTACCTTGGCCTGGGTGGGCCTCACCTCATCTGGCGAGGGCCAGGATAGACTCAAACAAGGTGGAGGAACAGGGATTTGCCGTCTCTCTGTGCTGCAGCAGACACGTGTATCTTGCCCCACTACCACATCCGGAGCCCTGCATTCTTAGGACTTTGGACTCAACAAAGAACACCACTGGCTTTCCTGATTTTCCAGCTTTCCCGGTGCTGGCTGTGGCGCTGGTCCATCTCCATCATCACGGGAGCCGACTCGTATAATCCACGACCTCTTGGATGCAGTTCAAAAAAAAACAGCATCAGAGCCTGCGGTGTGGACTTATCCAGCCCGAAAGCAGCCAGAGAGCATCCGACCCACGGATCCCCCTGCCCCATGGATCCCTCAACATCAGACTTCCGCTCGCCAGACCTTGGACAGAACAAATGTCCACGGTCTGGAGATGCCCCCTTTTGCTCACCAGCCTTTGAATGGACAAATGTCCACAGTCTGGAGACGCCCCCTTCCCACCCCCAGCCCCAACCTGTGATCCTGGGAAACAGAGGCCAAGTGCAAGTGGAGAATGACCTCCCTTGGGCACCCACATAGGTTTCTTCCCATCCCGGATTCTTTTGTGTGGGGTGGTGGGGCAGGCAGGGGAGGGCCAGCAGCACCGTCCAGGAAAGTGCCCATCACCCTTCTTGGTTGCCAGCAACAACAGAATTTGGACTGAGTTTCCAAAACAAACCCCTGTTATCCCCTCAAAGGATATTTCGGGGCTGTCGGAGTTGCCAAGGGCTGGTGAGGTGCCCTCTGCTCGCGGGCGGGATCCCAGACCCGCATCTGATCTACACAATATGGCCCAGGGATGGGAAGCCACGGCCACGGAAGTGGAACCTCGGGGCCTGCAAGCTATGGTGTGCGAGGACCTCGGCCACACCTGTTTCTGTGCCGGCCCCGGGTCAGCTTTACTGAGTTAGTGCAACATCATGTGCACCGCCTTGTCGGTCCCGTTGCAGGCTGGACCGCTCCCTATACGCACGACCCTATCCCACTAACCTGCAGACAAGGGGCCTGGCGTGTATGGACTCCTTGCAAGGAAGGTAAGCAGAGGCCCCCTGCTCCCGTGTCACACCAGGACACCAACTTGTACCCACGTAAATAAGTGCATACAGTGGGCGCCTCCTCCCTCCTGCCTTGCACCGGCGTTCCCAGAACCCTCCAGGGCCCTAAATGCTGACAGCCAGAGGGTCTTTTGCTATGGGAATGAGGTGACTTTGGAGGAACCCCCGTCGGGACGGGAGCAGGTTGCCCTGCAACGGGAGGGTTGCAGCTTTCCATCCCGTTTCCTGACCGGTTGACGGCTGGATCCATCTCTCGTGGCCGGTGATTTCATCATGATTGTGCAGGGAAGCATCCCTAAAAAGAAACCAAGAGGATGGCGGTTCAGAGAGCAACCAGTTGGAGGGCAGGACGGGGCTTGGGGAGAGGGGTACGCTGTTCCCCACACCTGGTCCTCTGCATCTCACCATCCCATGTTCCTGAGTTACATCCTGTTCTCATCGACCGTGATCTAGTGAGTAAGGTGCTTCCAGAGCTCCGGGAACGGCTCTGGCAGACGATGGGGCCCCAAGGAGGAGGAGGAGGCCACGGGCCGTCCTCTGTCGATGGCTGGTGACAGCACCGGTGACAAGTCAGGCGGGACATGTGGGTGTCTGCAGTTTCAAGAGGCTGGTGTTGTAGGACAAAGCCTCCTACCCGGTGGGTCCTGCCCAACCAGCTGCTACTGTCCGTCGGGCAGGCCCAGTCCCCGTGGATGCTTCCCACGTTTCCAAGCTCTGTGATGTCCAGCTGGTCTGCTGACTGGATCTGTGACTGTCCCCAGGGAGGAAGGAGTTCCTGGACCCAGGATCGGGTCACCTGCTCTAGGGGCAGCCCAGCGCCGCTGGGAGGAGGGTCTGATGACCTCCAAGGTGTGACTCGACCTTCAGTGCTCCCCGTGGGCCAGTCTCCAACTCGCAAGATGGCCTCGCTTGAGGCCGGACCCCAGGGTCTGCTCTGAGGGAACCACACCCAAAATACGCCCTCCCTTCTTGCTGAGACCTTGTGGGGGGCTGGCAAACTCGCCCTGCTCTCCCTCCCCCCTCCCTGTTTCCTTCCCCTCACTGGCCAGGCTGCCCGTGATGACTCACAGGGCGTGCACCCCCCGCCCGCCCCCGGAGAGCACGCCCTCGCCCTCCTCGTTTCACCACCCGTTCCCCTTCCCGTGTTCCTCTCCCTCTCTCCCTGTGCCCTCCCACAAAGCCAAACATCCCAGAACAAGAAAGGCCTTCTTGGAGTCGTGGAATCAGTGAGCGACTCTTCAAGGAAAACCGTGTCCTTCCTCTTCCTCCTGGAACCTCGGGCGGGGTGGGGGGGGTGGGGAAGGGAGGATGCCTCCTTTGCTGATACCGGAAGAGCATCCTCTGCCTCCCCAGGGCAGCGGGGTTGGGGGTGGGACCACTGAGGCAGCCTTGTGGGGTTTTTGCTGGTTTGCCCATCTGCAAAAACACACACGTCAGGCAGGGAAGTGATCTCCCGAAGCAGGAGCCACCCCGCCCCGAAAGTGTCCCCGCTGGGCCCCCTCCAAGCTGCCAGCTCCGCCCCGGCTCACGGGTTTTCGCTGGCTGGGGTTTCTGCTGCTTTTGTTTTCGCCTTCCCCATGGAGATATAACTCTGTTTTGCTGCGCACCGGGGTTCTGCAACCACAAAGACGGAGGAGCTGACGACCCGTGAAACTGCAGGTTTTATAAAAACATTCAGAAACTGGAACTCAAACAGGTATTTCCTTCGCAATGCAGATTTCTGAAGAAGCAGAAACTCTGAGACTCTCGCAAAGAGAAGCCACCTGCTGTGTGTCTGAGCCCGAGCCAGCCACAGCGGTGGAGACCCCTGGATGTCTACGGGTCCGTCTTTGCCCTGCTGCCCCGCGTGAGGTCAGGGTCAGTGATGCACACTCCGGAGGGCACCGTCGTCCTCCAAGAGACCAGACGCGCTCCAGACTGAAAGGCTCTCTGAGTCTTCACGCCCTCAGACATCTCAAACCTGAAGAAACTCAGACACCACCGTGTGGGTGATCAGGACCCATCACGGGGCGGCCAGCTTTCATGGGTCCAGGGATCCCCGGGGACAGCGCGATCACATGCAGGTATCAGTGTGGTCCATCTGGGACGTGGAGGAGATGTGGCATCTCCAGCAAGCACCCGGGAGATGACGAGGCTACTGGCCCCGGGACCAGAGCTAGGGAAGCAATGTCCAGAAGGTGGAACTCAAGAGCTCAGGTGATGAGGGTCTGAACGTGCAGAGGAGCAGGAGGTCTGAATGAGTCAAAACGTTCAGGATGGCCGTGTCACCTCCCTGGAACTGTAGACCATGACTTTGACCTTCCTGCTCCTGCCTATCTCCAGTGGACGGGCCAGTCCTGCTGGCCACCTCGCATGCTATGCTCAGGTCAAAGCAGAATTGCGTGTGCAAAGAGGATACGTCGCCATGTTGGCCTTTGTTCTCAGCATGAACGATGGCTTGTGTCCCCAGAGAAGTGGGTTCTGCAAGCCATGCATGCACAGATGGACCCGGAAAGTTGAGTGCAGTGAGTTTGCTCAAGGAAGTACCAGCTCTGGAAAGCCTCAGCTGAGTTGTTTGCATGGAGGACCATGGACAGACCCCAACTGGTTGGGTGCTCCAAGCCGGCCACCGGCACCTAGCTTCTAACTTAGCAATGACATGAGCTCCCCTTGGCCCTGATGCCAAGATCTCGCCAACCAGGTGTCTGGCCCAGCAGGAGGCTTTGTGCTCCCCAACCACATGAGGCTATGAACGAGTTGACGAACCTGGCCCTCGGTGATTTTCCGTAGCCGTGCACCGGGTCCTGCCATTTTGTGAGGATTGTGTCCACTGTCACCTTCCCACTCTCCAGTCCCCCAAAGAGGGAACAGAAACCAGCTGTCTGGGCCCAGCTTTGGAGTCTTCCTCTGTGAGGTGGGTCTGGTCCCTGACCCTCCCTCTGTCATCCGTGTTCACTCTGTCCCCCTCCTGCTCGGGTCACCCACCATGACCAAAGTCAACAGGCAAAGGGGATTCACTGTGAGAGTCTGCAGTAGGTGCTCTTAGTTGTGTCCCATCCCTGCACCTTCCAGGGACAGGATTTTTCTGCAGGTGTGCAGGGCTCCATCCCAGACACAGGGGGTAAGACCCCTGCTTCTGACGGGGGCTGAGAAATTGGGACCACCCACAGAATGTTCCACCTGGAGAGTGGCAGCTGAAATTCATGATTAACACACCCACAAAACATTATATCCTTGAGTGGTTCCCTTACAACATGGGTGACAGGCAGCCTCCACCTGTGGGGAAAACAGAGCTGGACCATCCATCCCCGAAGCCTACAGTGCTTGAGAACCATCTGGAGAACAATAGATCATCCTCCCAATATGCAAAAATCCCCATTTCCATCACGCCAGGCCGCCAAATTAACGATAAACCATGGGGGGAATCAGAGATGCTCCGGAAAGGTGGGATGCCCCCATTCTCATCACAGAAGCTTACAGGTTACGCAGAAGTGAGCTCAACCATACATTCCTGTCTTCTGCCAGTAACTTATCATTCCAGGTAAAGGATGTGGAAACACAACTGTGAACAAAGACAAAAATCAAATGGGTTTGGGGTAGGACTTGGGCAGTTCCTGTTTTCTTGTTTTTGGGGTTGTTTTTTTTGTCGTCGTTGTTTGTTTATTTGTTCTTTGCGTAGGATTGTGTTTCTTTTAGTTGACACATAATGTTCCATGAATTTAAGCTGCATAACATAGTGATTCAGCTTCTCTATATGTTAACGCTAAGCTCAACACAAGGGTAGCCTCCACGTGTCACTGAACAACACAATTACGGTATCATTGACCACATTTCCCTATGCTGTGCCTTACATCCCGTGACTCACTCCATAACTGCAAGCCCGTGTCTTCCTCTCCCCTCCACCCATTTGGCCCATCCCCTGTCTACCTTCTGGCAACCATCACTTTGTTCTTTGCATTTGTGGGTTTTTTTTTGTTTTTTGTTTGTTTCTTCATTAGATTTTTTTTTTTCTTAAGATTCCACATAAGAGGGGCGCCTGGGTGGCTCAGTGGGTTAAAGCCTCTGCCTTCGGCTCGGGTCATGATCTCAGGGTCCTGGGATCGAGCCCCACATTGGGCTCTCTGCTCCGCGGAGAGCCTGCTTCCTCCTCTCTCTGCCTGCCTCTCTGCCTCCTTGTGATCTCTGTCTGTCAAATAAATAAATAAAAACAAAATCTTAAAAAAAAATAAAAAAAGATTCCACATAAGAGTGAAATCTTATGGCATTTGTCCTTTTCTGTCTGGCTTATTTCATGTAGCATAATATCCTCTAGGTCCAACCACGTTGCCTCAAATGGCAAAGTTTCACCCATCCCTCTTTATGGCTGAGTAATATTCCTTTGTATATATATACACCATGTCTTCTTTATCCACTCCACTCATCTATGGATGGACACTTGGATTGCTTCTGTATCCTGCATTTCTGATCCACAGGTAATCAACAGCATTTCTTCATCAAGTGGGTACCCTTTGTGATGTATGACGTGAGATGCTCAGATCTCTAACCTCGAAAGTGGTCCATCTGAGAACACAGCTTCAAGAACACCATCTCCACTTTTGTGCTGGGGGCCAAGTAGCTCCTCACAGAAGGCAATTCTGTTTTCAATACATTTTAATCAGTACTTGAATTGTTGATGGGCCAGCAGCTTCTAGACAAAGAAGGTCAATGTCCCACAAGCAAATGGCTTTTACTTGTGGGTCTTGTGGGTCAATGTCCCACAAGCAAACGGCCTTTACTAGATGTGTTGTGGATTACGAGCATGGCTTCAAGGAATTAGCGAAGGGCTGGGTCCACCATGCACCTGACTTCTAAGTGGACATGTCCAGGTGTTAGGATCTATTTTTTATTGGGGTAAAATTGCCATAACGTGAAATTTGCCCTTTTCAACTGCACAACTGAGGGCTGTTTAGCACACTCATCAAATCATGCGACCCGTCCCTCTATCTGCTTCCAGAACATTCTCATCCCACCAAAGAGAGACCCCGTCTCCATGACCAGTCCCTTCCCGTCCCCTATGGCAGCCGCTGGGAACCACCAACCTACTTTCTGTCCGCGGACTCACCTGTCCTCCATGAGTCATTTAAACAGAGTCACACACAACGTGTGGTTTGTGTGTCTGCTTCCCTCCCTGGGTATCATGTTCTCAAGGTCTATCCACATAGTAGCAGGGGTCAGAGCTCTGTTCCTCCTGATGGATGAGTAATATTCCCTTGTAAGGGGGAAAAACTCATTTTAGCTCATACCTTCATCCACTCATGGACACCTCCATTGTGTCCACCTTTGTTATGAGCAGTGTGTACAGGTATTTGTGTGAACACCTGTTTTTTGTTCCTTTGAGTTAACACATGCAGGACTGGGGTGATAGGCTCATAAGAGTCATAGGGTCATTCTATGCTTGCCACAGCACTGCACCGTGAGACCTGTCCACCAGGACTGCAGGATGGTTCTGCTTTCTCCAAAGCATCACCTACCATTCTTCCTTTCTCTCTTCTCTACCCATCAGCACTACCCTAGGGACATGTTAAAGTCTTTAAACTTGCTTAGAACACTGATCCTGTGCATCCGCAGGGGTAGAAAACAAAACTCAGCTTTCTTTTCTATTTTCTTTATTGGTCATACTATGATGGCTCAAAACGTTGCACTATCACCTAACGGTGGAACGCATGTTTCTTGCGAAATTTCTACATCTTGCTGACGTGCAACCCAAGGCACTTGACAGGCAGGACTAGACTGGTACCCCGGGTTTGCAGTTAGCCTGAAGAAAGCCTGGTTCGCACTTGAAAAGAAAGACCCCCCACAGTTAGCAATTTACGCTTTATCCACTTTTACAAGCAGGTCCACAGATGGTGCATCCGTGGTAGCTGCGATTATGAGGCAGACGAGCAGAGAAATCCGGTAATGAGGACATGATTCCTGCAACCACCTCTGCAGGGAAATCCTTATTGCCCATTGATTCTACCACTGTTAAAATGCTTCTTTTAACGGTGGGTACTACTGGGGAAACGAACCCACCGATGGCCCAACTTGCTGAGACTCCTGGCCCGTGTATTGTCTTTGTCAGTGTGAGGTCGGGTGATATCCTGGGGACCAGCTGGAGGCAAAGACACCCCCCATTGGCTGCCAGAAAGGGGAAAAGACAGAGTGCTCCAGGAGAGCCAGGTCATGAAAATGCAATCCACTGGGGCAGGAAGATGGCACTCGTTCCCCAATTATCCCCGTCCTTATCATCTTGGGTACCAGCCCAGCTTCCCTGCCGGCCAGTCCAAGAATCAGCTGGCTGTGGGCCCAAGCACCAACTATCCAGCTTCTAGGAGACACCAAAGCCCCTGACCCCTCCTTTCAAGGGGGGCATGTCTCCTGCCATCCTGTAGGCAGCATACACAGCCTTCCCACTGTGGCTGTAAAAAGGTCAAGAAGGCATGCACCCAATGGGGAGGAGGGCCTCTATGAATGTGTTTGCAGACAGGATGTAAAAGACCAAGAATTTGCATGACTTTTGAAGAAAATGCCATATAGTCCTCTGTGCCCAGCTGGGTTCCCACTCAGAAGACTGCCTACTCATCAAGCCCCAAACAAGGGCCCCTGTGTCAGGGAGCTGCTGCTGCTGACCAGGGGGTGGCTCACTGAGCTCAAAGGATAAGGCAGAACGGTGAAAGAAGGCATCTGTGGAGCAGGCGTTCCCACAAATGGCCCCACCAGAGGAATCTGAGCCCATTCTAGGGTTTTCAACATGGCGCTGAGACGTTTGGACTGCCCTGCTAGGTGCCAGAGGACCACACATCACAGAGAAGGAGAAGCCCGGATGCTGCTGGTTGACAAAGGAGGGAAGAGAGACCCAGGACGGTTCAAAGATTTGGTAAAGGTCACCGTGTGGAAGAGGCAGCTGGGCTCAATGCCTAGGACTACCCTACATCTGTGCTGGGATTTTTCTCTGGACATGAGGACAGTGGGAGGAGGGTCCACCCTGACTCACAGGGCTGGGGATGTAATTCTCCCTTTCTGACCCAAAGAGGAAGTCCCAATTGTCATTTTCAAAAACGTACCTTTCTTTCTCTATGTATCCATCGATGCGCGCATCCGTCCATCCATCCATCCATCCATTTATCCTTCCATCCAACCGTCCACTCAAATATCTATCCACTCAAACATCCATCCATCTATCCACCAATCCATATACCTAGCCATCTACCCACCAAGCCACTCATTCATCCATCTGTCCACCTATCCAGCCATCCACTCAAACATCCATCTATCTAACCATCCATCCACCAATCCATCCATCCATCCATCCATCCATCCATCCACTCATCCATCCATCCATCCATGCAACAAACCACTCAAACATATATCCACTCAAACATCCATCCATCCATCCATCCATCCATCCATCCATCCACTCATCCATCCATCCATCCATGCAACAAACCACTCAAACATTTACCCACTCAAACATCCATCAATCCATCCATCATCTATCCATCCACCCATTCATATACCTAGCCATCTACCCACCAAGCCACTCATCCACCCATCTATCCACCTATCCAGCCATCCTCTCAAACATCCATCTATCCATCTGCCCATCCATCTATCCTCCATCCATTCATCCATCCATCCATTCATGTGCTTATTGCTACTTATTCTTTATTGCAGTTTAGAAAGCATGACAGTCCAAAGCAGACCAGCTAGAGGTGCATGTGGCGGGAGGACAGCTCACCTCACACCTGGGATGGGCTGTCCTCAACACAACAGAGAGGCTGCGAAGCCTGTCTCCTTCATTACAGACCTAGGAGAGCAGAAGGTGGGAGGTCTTTAGACTGCACCGAGCAGATTCCAGTCATTCAAGAAAGGGAGCTTAGAGGGTCTATGCAGGGTTACCAGGAAGGTGAACAGAGGCTGGCTCACCACCAGGATATCCTGGTTGCAAGCACAGACTTTGGAAACAACAAGGAAAACTCTTGGTATTGAATCCAGCTTCTGCCTTCAAAAATTAAAAAAAAAAAAATCATGCTATTGGAGAAGCCGTGAGCTTCTTGCATTGAGAGTAGCAAGCTACACCTTCACTTTGTCCGTGTCTCTGTCTGATAAACATCACACTCCAACAGTCTTAACCCGGATGAATTTCTCAATAGTGTCAGCTCATGCCATTCACCACTACAGACCCTGTGAGGCAGTTTGAGGTCTTGCATGATTTCCTGATCCATGATGAATGCTCCCGACATTCACACTGACAGGTGTTGGCGTGACACTTTCATGGCTAAGAAGGCGGTGGAGAAACATCCCACTATAGCTCTTGGCCCCTCTCCACAACCCAGGTTATTTCCGCTCCTTTTGCCAATGCTGAAACCAGGTTCCCTCCTCAAGGAACACACCTGGATCACTTCTCCGTGCAACTGCAAGACCTCCTCTGGTCATACATCCTTCACAGGTACCTGTCACACCTATGTGTGGTCCCTCAGCCTTTGGGATCCCATTCTGGGAGGTCCTGAACACTGAATCAGAGCAGATATCATCAGGAAAGCAGCGGAGGTGATTTGCAAAATTCGGCAGGCAGAGTTCCAGACACCTGTGTTAGGCAGAATAATGAAATTACAATAATAATGATAGAAATAGTAATGTGGACACACACAGGAACTTGTTCAACCTCATTAAGGGGGTGGGAGAAAACACGCCCATTCACAAGACTGTAGCAGACCGGATAATGCCCCACCCCCCCGAGTGTCCCATGCAGTGGGGTCAAGGTGAGCAGAGTGAAGACGCGGCCAGTCCTCAATCCTGAAAATGCCCCTTTGGTTGTCCCCAGGGGTCATTCTCACTTTCCATTCTTATTTGCCGCATCACAAAAGCAGTCTCTGCTCACTGCACATGACCAGGACAACCCAAAAAGAGTGGAGGATGGAGAAATAACACCAAGATTTGCCCATGGAAGGAATCCAGTGATGCTGCTGGCACCCAGCATGCTGAGGAGGACTTCTCCATCATGATCCTACTGTGGATACAGGGCACAGCTTTCCCTTCCTATGTGGACGTTGCCTTTGCTGGGTTGGAGGCTCCCACTCCTCTCCGCAGTCGCCTCAATGCATTTTGAAGATGGAAGAAGGGTCCACCCTCCAAGAAAGACAAGTGGCCTCTGGACACTGTGAAAGACACGAAATGGCTTCTTCACCAGCAGTTGCCATGCCAACAACTTATTCTGACCTACTAAAACCCAGTCCCTTCTTCTGGCCCCCAGAAATGCAAGATCACACAGTCCCTTCATTTTAAGGCTTCAAGCAGGGCTCGGAGTGACTGTAACCCAAGCTTCAGAAATCTGAAGAACTTCTGCTGAGTTCGTAAGAACAGTTGAGGTCACGGACCCCAGCCCTGGTCTGGGAGCCCAAAGTGAAGCCCTGCGCAGCAATCACAGCAGCTGATTTCCAGCTGTATGCATCGCTGGCTCCTTAGGAAAGGTGGGACTCCTCGGGCAAGAAAGGTGTGGTTTTTGTTTCTGTTCTGTTAGGAATTGATTTCCCTGTCTGCTGAGCCCTGATGGGAGCCTCCAAGCCTCTGTAAGGAGCAGCAGGGAGGGTGCACGGTTCCTCCAAGGTTGGACTTACAGCACGACGTCTTTTGGACGTCATGATATATCCCCAGCAGTGTCCTTACAGCTTCTGCTACTCCAAAGGGGAATATGGGTTTCTTAAAAAGTGGAAAAAAAAAAAAAGAAGGAAGCAAGGAGGGAAAGGAAGAAGTGAAGAAAGAGAAGGAAGGAAGGGAGGAAGGAAGGAAGGAAGGAAGGAAGGAAGGAAGGAAGGAAAAGTTTAAATTGTTGGAAAAAGTAAGACAGAGAAATGAGGTACAACATCATGGTGCATTGGGACAAGGTGATCATATGCAGTAAATGCCATGGGACCCTTCCCTTCACATCCATGAGGGACCACGCCATGGAAAGCATTCCCAGTGTGCTCCCCTTAAGCTCACCACGTCCTCCATCCTGAAATTCCACAGAGCATGATTCTAACATCGTATCTGCCATGACCTCTCATCTCTCCAAAATTTGACCAGCTCAAAGATAATTTGCTTTAAATTCTTGCAAAAGAATATAGCGGGAGGGTTCTCATTTCATCTAAGGATCCTAGGGGGGAAAAATGCCTTCTCCAGCTGATGGGAAAGAATGTCTTACAATAACACAAATGTGTCGTCAAGGAAATTTTGCAGGTTTATATCAACGTGGACCATGATCGCTCCCAGCCCTGCCTGCTTTTGATGGAATCACCTGGAGAGCTTGAAGAACACCAAAGCTGGGGCCACTCCCTGCTCTGGGACATGGATGTATTTGTTCTTGGGTGCAGCGTCTTCTCCAAATCCCCAGGGATGGGACGTGTGAAATTTGGGAAGGAAACTCTGATTATAATCGGTGTCCTGAGCAGACTGCCGTTGGGCTTAGTGGCCATGCTGGCCAATAAGGATGAAAAATATTGGTTAATGTCAGGGTTCAAGGAAATCTTTCCTTTTTAGGGCCATACCTCCAGGACCCTGAATCCATAGTGCTCACGAGCTGCACACGGATAATGGAGTGGAAACGTTGCATCCAGAAAAGGGGGGCACTCAACTTTCATAATGAGCCATCAGAGTCTAACACGCCTGTGTTGAGGACAGCAAACTCAAGGAAGCCTAACAAGTTGGTGGTGGGGACAGTGGCCAGATTTGTCTGCTCACGGTCTTCATGTACCTGAAGGACTTGACCAGTATATCGCCCCTCCCAGTGGACCACGGATTCTGACCCAATGATTCTGAACGGCTTTGTTCAACCTCCTGGACTTTTGGTGTATCTGACAAGGGACATGGCTGGGATGATCTCAGTGCATTTGAGGAGGATTCCATGAAATCTGTCTATCATCCATCTGTTTGTTATCTATCATCCATCCTTCCATCCATCTGTCCATCCATCTAACCATTTATCTATCATCTACCTATCCATTCATCTATCACCTATCCATCGATCTATCTGTTATCTATCTATCATCTATCTATCCATCCATCCTCTCTCTCTCCATCCATCCTATCTATAATCTACTTATCATCTACCATCTTTCTGTCATCTATCTATCCATTGTATGTATGTATGTATGAATCTGTCTATCTATCTACCTATTTATCTACTTATCTATCATCTATGTACCCAAACCTCTACCAATATTTATTAATTTATTGATCACAAATAACACAGGTAGGATTAACTGACACATTTTCTGAGAGCAGATCTCAAGATGTTCCCCAGCAGGTGGCTGTTAGGAAAAAGAAAGAGGGTCTGAAACACAAATGAGGAAGAAGGAACTTATCTCTTTTGATAAGAGATTACAGGGCAGGGCAAAGTGTATCAGAGCACAAGCACCAGAGGGCAGAAGACAGTCCCTGTGGTCAAGGAGAGGAGGCCTCAAGAGCACTGGCTTACAAAGACATCCTTAAGTTACTTCACTGAGCGTGTGATCTTTGTTGTCCAATGTTCTCTCACCTGCTTATCCTGGAAGGATCAGAGCCAGAATCTCATTCCAGACGAATGGAATGAGGAAGTTCTGTGAAGCCTCCTGGATGTGAGCCACCCCTGGGACAGGTGCCCCATTTAACTGGGCTCTTCCCTGGTAGACTACACAACCAGCCCAAGCACTCAACCGCCCAGAGCCAGGGCTGAATATGAATTTCACCATTTACTTAATATATTACTTGAATACTTTAAAAATAAAATTCAATCAACAGCCAGCCATCCCAGCCAGAGGCAAGCTAAACCACTGTTCTGTCTCTTGCTCCCCCGGATGCATCTCTTCAAAGTTTGTGTTTTCAATATAATGGAAATCATGACCATATTTCTGAAGGCTAATGAGCAGTCGAGAGTTTCTTTATATTTTCAATATAAAAGGGAACATTCTCTGCCCCTGGGAAAATATTTACCAAGGAAGTAACCGAATGAAGAATCAGCTTTCCTTTTTATTTTCCTTCTGAGTTGCAGATTCTCCTGTTTGTTCAGAGAACTAATTAAATATTTAAAGCAGCCTTCCTGTAGAGATTTATCTTTACAAAGTGTTTCCGTAAGCTGGGAAGAAGTGGAGGGTGGGTTGCTACCTTCCACAAATCCATGGAGGAAGGACATCTACAAGGGTTGGACGTGCTTTGATGTGGGTTGCTGCTTTCCACAAATCCATGGAGGAAGGACGTCTACTAGGGTTGGGCGTACTTTGATGAAGGTTGCTACCTTCCACAAATCCATAAAGGAAGGACATCTACTAGGGTTGGGCATACATTGATGACAATCGCTACCTTCCACAAATCCATGGAGGAAGGACGTCTACTAGGGTTGGGCATACTTTGATGATGGTTGCTACCTTCCACAAATCCATAAAGGAAGGATGTCTACTAGGTAGGGTTGGGGGTATCTTGATGTGGCTGGCTACAGAGTAGTGAGAAAACACGCAAGTCTATGGGTTGATATTACCCAACTGCACTTTACCACTGGCTTCCCGTGTTGTCTGGCCCCTTGGAGAGCTCGCCTTAGCAGGTCATGATTCTTGCACATGACCAAGGTGGCATCTGCTGTGCACTGAGGAAGGGACAGTCCCCCGTTAAGTGTTTTAAAAACGAAGCAGTAAAAAGTTGGCCATGGGCGCTGAGTAAGAATGACACTTGAAGACATGGCTCTAGACACCAAGAAGAGACACCACCAAGAAGATGACACAACGTTCTTCACTATCCACCACAAACGCAATGGACAGCTGACCCTGAAATGCTAACGGTTCTTCCCAGGAACACGGACAGCAAACTTCCATAGATCCCGGCTCAGACTCCGAGCAGCATGGAGATTCAAGAGCATATCTCCCCCTCCTCGCTTCCAAGAGCTGGGAGCCAGACTCCCTGCAAAGCTTCCCTGAGCAGAGGTGCTGGGAATGGATGGTCAGCACCCTCTGTATCAATGGATGAAGGATGACTCCATACTGTGCGGTGAAAGAGAGGCGAAGGCAAGGGGGTCCACGCTCAGAGACGAAGACCTTTTGCTCCTCTTTGCACTCACCTTTATTGATGCTTCAGGATAATCAAACATCTTTATCACTGTTTCTCAAGCAAGTGATGTGTGGCAAGGGGTCTTACAGAAAATAGAAGAGTCTTATTACGGGGAAGGTATAACCCGCTGATCCGTGTGTTCTATGAGTCCTGCTAAACACAGCTTAGGGGACAATGCATACATCTCTCAGATCACAGGGCAGCTGTTTGGGCTAAGAAAGCTTCGGTGAAGGCTAATCCCCATGGCATTCCTATGGCAGAGTGGTTGACTGGCCTTGGCATGCCAAAGACCTACGCCCTCCTCCGAAATCTTCCCTCACCCCCAGCGGCCTCCATGCTACATTTTAGCAAGCCAAGTTTTATGGATGATTTCATGCTCTACATTAACCTCAACACAGAGAAAACGTGGACTTGCTTATTTCAACAGACCAGGTTAAAAAAAAAACAACATGACTTATCTGAGCTTCCTTCAAACCCCTATCGTAGGAAACACTCTTGCTGTGGGTGGTTGAGACTTTTAGAGGTGTTGACACAGTAGAGCTGCAGCAGACCCAGAAGGTGGTCTCTAAAGTCAACTGTCTGAAGATTTGCACCATCTTCTGTAGGCTCATGGTCTTCATCCTTCCAGAGGAAACAAGGTCAGGGAGTCTGCATGGAAGGAGAATGGTGGAGATCAAGAGATGTATGTGAGAGAGAGAGACAGAGACAGACAGAGGAAGATTGACACTTCTCTCCTCCTTGAGGACACCTGGGTAGCACTGTGGACCTTCTGGACCTCCTGAAGACATAGAGCTGGAAAGACACGGATAGCCCAAATCAGAGCTGCATGTGTCCTTCCCTGGTGACACCCAACGAGAAGTGAAGGCATCAGATGGGTAGGTGGGTGTTGGACTCATGTGGGGGGTTACATGGTGAACGGCATTCCTTGGAACTTTCCACCAAAGAACATTCCAGAATGCAGATTTCATATACCAAGGACAAAGCCCTCACCTACTCCCTGAGCAAAATCCAGTTCCTTCCTTCCTTTACAGCCTGTGCACATTGCTCTCTCTGACCATGTCCACAAGAGGAGAGACCTCCCTCCATGCGTAAGACACCACGCAGAAACCTCCACAGTGTGACACATGGGGAGAGGACGTGGTTCACATTGGGAGCAAACAGGATGGCTGAGGGGAGCTCTTTTCTCACGGGCGGACGAAGATGGCACACAGCAATGATGCAGATATTCAGTACCTTCCACAGACAAGAAACCCTTGGGAGAAGGGCACAGAAAGCCTTGTTCTATTTGGCCGAAACCAAACTGTCCTTGGAGCATGTGGCCTTCACTTAGTTCTTCACTTAGGAGATCTGCTAGCTCATGTACGTGCTGAGAAAGCACATTCACAAGTTCTTTTCCTACAGACCTCAGTACTGAGGGAACAAGGAAAGTGTGAGCATTTCCTAGGGCTGCCCCAAGTGACAAGGGACCCGAAACAGGGTAGCATTGAACATCAGAGATCCATCCTGTCCCAGCTCTGGACACCAGAAGTCTGAGATCCAGTTGGGACATGGATGCTGAGATCCAGGCAGAGCAGGGCTTTGCTCCCTCCTGAGGCTCCATGGAAGGGTCTTTCCTGCCTCTTCCAGCTTCTGGGCTCCAGGCATCGCTGGGCTGGTGGCCACGTCCTTCCCATCTCTGCCTCCATCTTCATGTGGCTTCTCCTCTGCATCTGTGTCTCCTCTTCTGTCTCTTACAAGGACACCCGTCATTGGATTCAGGACCACCCTGACCCAGGGTGAGCTCATCTCAGATCCTTCCCATAATCACATCTGCAAACACCCTATTTCCAAATAAGGTCCAGGCCACAGGCGTCTGCCAGGTAACCTCTTTGTGCCCGCGTGCTAGTCTTGTTGAGAAGAAAAATGACGACACCTTTTCCTCTTCTGTAAAGCTCTGCTGGGCAGTCACTTTTAAGAGGCGCAGAATGACTCACAACGGGTACTGGCAACATCTTCCCTTTCCCAGCTGGGTCTTTGCCATCGGGCACCACGGATGCATGACTAAGAAGGAATAAAACCATGCCCCATAGGGTTAATGAGGTTGAAACGAGCCAAAAAAAAAAAAATTGTTTTTCAAAGAATTTTGTCTCCTTCGTCAGCTATCATGTCTTCTCAGGCCCCACTAACAAACCCGGGGGTTGGCTCTACAGAAACCTGGTTTCAAGGTCAACTGATAGGGTTGCAGCTTAGGAACATTCCTTACCAGAGATAAAGAGTCCAAGACCCCATCTGGCTTATCCCAGTTCTGGGAGGACACCCACAGCCTGTTCTCCTTGTCCTAAGATAACTTCTGACTCAGAGGCTGAATTTTGCCTCCTGGTGGGGTTAAGTATTCAGCCCTCAGCAAACACGGGGTGTATGTCCCATATATGTTTGCCCAGTGCTCGTACTCCCTGTTTCCTCATGAGAAGTCCTACATTTTCCTCCCGTTTGCATCTAGATGTGCCCAATCTCAACCCCTATGATTACAAAACACATGTCTTTTGCCCCCTCATGGGAGTGGATTCAAGGAATTCCCTCCCCCAGCCCCTTATCTGACTTCGTTTCCAGTAAACCCTTTGCTTGCTACAAACCAGATGTCTCAGTGATTGGCCTTCACTTGCACCAGGCAGATGGACTTGGGTTAGCGGAAGTCGTGTGTTTCTACCTCCATGTCACCTGCCCATCTCCCCACATAGCAAAGGCAGGCACACGCCACACCTGGATCTCAATCTCCAGGTGACTCCCAGACCGCCCAGGGGTGTCCTCACCAGACGCATTGCTCTGCCCTTAAACCTCTGCTCTGGAAAAAAAGGGGGTGGAGGTCCTTGAAGTCTTGACGTTGCACGCTTGCAGGAAACATCTACACGTTCTCTTGTAAAGGGAACCGTGAGAAGACCTGCTCATCTCCATTTGCAGGTCATGGCCGTCCCTGCACGTTCCTGGAGATTGGGGACCTGGGCTCTGATCACTCAGTCACCCTTCTTTGCTGAACCCAACACGTCCATTCTCATGAGTCTCCTTCCACTCCCCCCATGACAGACATGGGGAAGTCAAGGGAGGGACTGTTTTGCGTTTTTGTTCTGGAAGCTCCTCATGGAAGCCCAAGAGATGTGTTCAGTACACAGAAATTTTGGAAGAGACGGTTTCCCGTGTCCTTAACTCACTGGAGTGACCCCACAGCTCAGCACATGGGCGTTTAGGTCTCCCCCAACGAGCTAGATGCCTGTCCTTTTGAAGACAGAGTTCAATCACTCCCTTCTGTTAGAGGCTCAGAATGATTGGCTCAAGGCAGCATGATTGCCAGTCCTTTTATTTCCTATAGGAAAGAGGGAATTCCATCTGGTGACAAAGAGTCACCTCTCCCTTCTCCAAATCAGAATATCTCAGTACCATGGGGATTAGAAGGAAACTGACGGCCAAGACCCGAATTTTCCTTGACGTCCAGTTCATGGGGCGTATTTGTCACGGGAGGAAGAGGACGCCTGCCTTATGAGTCATGTCCTTGCTGGGTGGTGGGACCTACCGGAAAACAGGCGATATCTGGAGGCATGTGCAGAGGGTGGCTGTGCCCCCACTCCCCCCCGGGAGCAGGAACATGAAGTCCTGACTTTGGATGGAGAAGCACAGAATTCTAAAGTGGTGGCCTCAGATGGAGGAAGAAACAGGGAGGACACACGACGCTGTAGGAACACAGCAGGCACCGACCGCCCTCTAAAGTGCAGCATGAGTAACCACAGCAGACCCGGAGGGGTGGGGCCCACAAATGGCCAGATGCACGGTCAGGAAGCACGACACATGGCCGGGAAAGGTGGATGGCAATGAGCACAGGATCTCATGGGGAACCACCCATCCTGGAGTCCTGATCCATTTGGGGATTCCAGGAGACTGCCAGGGAGCCCAAGGGGTGTGGACACCAAGTGCAAGATCTTAATTCCAGGATGACCTATGCCCAAGAGTAACTAACAGCTGGAAGTACCAACTGGATGGATGGACATGGGCATTGGGTGGGCACTCGGTCAATGGTGGACGTGAGGTCAGAGTGAGTCATCAGAAACCCTCAGTGCCTCCCATCTCCAAGCAGGTGGAGACCTCGGTCAAGCCATTTGGTTTTCCCAGGCATCATGCTTCTCATATGGACAGAAAGATGAACTCTGAGCTCTCAGAGCTCCTTCCATGTCCAAAGGACCAGATGCACTTTGATTTTATTTGCCCACGGGGCACCCTCCAGCTGTGGACGTGAGGTGTCTCTGGGCTGCCTCGTTGCCTATCAGGGCAGATGACATGGTCCACCTCCAGAACACAGTTCTCATTCACAATGTGGAAGGGAGCTGGTTTGTGGCCATCAGAAAAGAAGACACATCCACAGCTGGAAAGAAGGAAGGAGAAGGGAAGGGGAAGAGGAGGAAAGGAAGGAAGACGCTAGCTATAGTGACAGAAGCGTTAGTTCACTTGTGATCATTTCAGCACGCGTACCAAAATATCAAGTTCTACACCTGAAATGCATATCATTTCTATTTGGCAATTACAGCTCAATCAAGCTGGGACAAAATGAGAAAAAAAAAACCCCACAAAGCCAATAGCTTCCTTCACTCCATACACCAGGCACCGAGTCTCTTCATGTACGGAACGCCATCTGGTCTGGAAACGCGGTGACCGACCACTTAGCACCCTTCCTGCTGGTAATGGGCTCACACGGCCTCAGCAACATCCCCCATCGTGGATCGCAAGTGTCGGGAAACAGCCTCATGGGGACCTACTTGAGCACCTTGACGTTGACCTGTTGTAAGGCCACCATGCACTGGTCTCCGGCCCATTGACAGAGCCGGCCACCATCACAATCTGAACAGAAACCTCATTCCCATGAAGCCGTCTTTCCCCAAGCCCCCGACAACCACGGATGGACCTTCCGTGGAAAGGTCTACCTTTTCCGCCCATTTCATACACATGGGATCTTCTGTGGGCTCTTGTATCTGCCTTCTCTCACTTGGCATGGTATTTTTTCTTGTCTTTTTTTTTGTGTGTGTGTGTGTGGTCTATCCGTGTGTCAGCGAGTATCAGAGTTTGTGGTCTCCAGGGCTGACTCATACTCCTTCGTACGGACGGACCCCGTTCTCTCCATCCATTCACCCATCCACGGACACGTGGGTGGCTTCCGGTTCTCAGCTGTGGTCAACAGTCCTGCTGTAAATATTATTGTACATGGGCGCAAGTTTTCGGGTAGATGTGTCTTCTCTGTCTCCTGGTAGACCCGTGGGAGCAAACTGTCGGGTCGTCTGGCACTTCCACGGTTAACCTTTTGAGGAACCCTCCACACTGTTCTGTCCTTGTCTGATTTTAATTTCAATCGGAAAGATTTTAGCTCCGGGAATGAGTCTTCTCTTTATTAGGGTTCCCACTCCTCCCGAAGGCCCCCTAGTCCTTTGGGTCATTCTGCAAATTCAGGCGGCTTGGAAAATGGTCCTTCCCATGTGATGCCTTTCCTAGACGCAGAACCTTTGGCACTGGGAGCTGGCCACCCCGCCGGGGGGTCCCCGGTCCCCGTCATCTCCTGACTGACTGGGGTCCCCTGCAACATTTAGCTTGTAAAGCCACGGATGCTTATAGGTTTACGGCAGCTCATTCCATTCAGCCGGCTGTAGCAGAGATGTGAAACCAGTGCCCTGCTGTGCCTCTTGGGCTGGGCAGGGGGATTGAACCTCCATGCATCTCCGAACCCCTCCCTACCTTCTCAAGGTCCCCCTGCAACATTCCCAGAAGGTTCGCTTTATTATAACAGAAGCTTAAATGGTGAAATTCTGCAGGGACGACCCACCTCCCACATGGGAAATCCGCCCTGAACAGTGTGGGCACGTCCTTTGCAGGTGGTCTCCGGGCCCGGCTCCCAAGTGCAGGCGGGCAGGTGTGCACCCTCCTTCAACTTCCGACAGTTCCCCCCAACCCCGCAAGGGACCAAAGGGAAGAGGCAGACAGCCCGCGCCCTGTGGGACCGCTAGATGGAGCCCTCAGACAGGCAGAAACCCAACGGAGTCTCCAGTGCAGCCCTCAGCCTGGAAAGGGGATGCGTCCCCTCATCCCATGACCACTACCATCTTCAGGACAGCCTCAACCCCCAGGCCTCCATCAGACCCAAACCCTCCTGTGCATGATTCTGCAGAAGCGTCTCCCTTTACGATCTTTCCCATCCCCAAAAGGAAATGGAGCGGCTGTGTTGTCGGCCAGCCAGACGAGCCCCTGGGGAGGAGGAGGCAGACATCCCAAACACATCAAAGGATGCGTGAAGCAGGCCCAGAGGCCCCTGCGTGTGGTGGAAAATAGACAGCGTCCGCCCAGGTGTGTTTTCCGATACCTGCCGAGGAGCCCCAGGGTCTGCCTCGAGACGTGCACGCTGCGGATTGGGGTTGAAGACGGGGGAGTTTCCAAAATCTTGATTCCTAACGTAATCATCTAGTAACCCTGAAGGACTTCTAGCATCGTCCCCCCCAAGCTATGGCAGGGTTCAAACGCCACCGAGGACTCCCTCCTGTTGCCCACCCCCCAGCTATCTGGCTGGAGAAGGGGGACAATACCGCCCACCTCGGAGGGATCGGCTTTATGGGGAATATTTCAACACACTCAGAACACCGCAAGTGTGATGGATTAAGGCATGATATCTGCTTTTACCCCCCGCGTCTCCCAGACTCTGATGTCCCGCCCGACGGGCGAGCCTCCCACCTTCCCTCCCGTCCTGTCTGAATCTCGGGGATGTTGGCCACGTGGGGATTCCTCCATGCAGGCATGTGACGTTTGCAAAGAACGGAAACTTGCTTGTTCAACACCCAAACTGACGAAACCACGAGGCACATCCTCTCTCGGCTCACCTGCTTGGTCCAGGTTTCTCTGGGAGGGCGAGGGTGGGGCACGCGTCCCAAACGTGGCCTTTTCCCTTGGACTTTCTTCTTTGCTTTTCCCACACGCCACTTTTGTACCGGCTGCCCCTGGAGCAAGTGGGTGGGACGACGCTCTGTATTTGCAGGATTTCCCCTGATTTTCACTGTCAATCATCTTACAGTTACCATATATTGATACGCGTGCTAGAGTACGATTTCCGACTCGAGCGTTTCGGAAAGCCACGTGAGGCCTCCTAGGCATGGCGGACGGCCCTCTCTCCCCCCAGGCCTCCAACGACTCTGCAACAGATTGTCCGTTTTTCCCAATCCCTCACTCGGTGGGAAGCCAGCATCCCCATCTGCCCGAGGGCAACACCATGAAATATGGATCATGACCAATCCTGACCCGTCGCAACCGGAGAACCTTGTGCAATCGGGAAGCTCCTGACCTGTGGGCACGCGGGTAGAGATCCCCCATTGTGCACTCGGCATGCTGGTGCGTGAACAGGGATTGATTATTACCTAAATTAAACCTTGTAGAGATTTTAAAGGTGGAGACAGGGATGTCTGGCTGGCTCAGTCCATTGAGCGCCTGATTCTGGACGGCAACTCGGTCTGTGAGGCATGGACTCTACTTGTCCCTGTCCCTGTCTCCTCCTCTCTCTCCAATAAACAAATAAATAATATGTCTTTTAAAAAGCACCATGGACACAATACATCCAGCCAGCCTCATGAGGATGCCGGACCTCTCAACGTCCCGGTCAGCTAAGGGCTCAACAAACACGTTGCCGGTCAAGGTGTGTCTTCCCTAGATTGAACGCAAACATCTGTGGTGTAGCGCCTAAAGAAATAGCTCAAAATAACCCATTCTTCCCAAAGCGGAAAGGCCCCTTCCATCCCAGACATGGAGACATGGAGAAAGACTAACTTATTTTCAATGCACATTTCGAGAACCCGCCGCTTCCAAAAAGCATCCCACAGCCCTTAACAAAAACATTGCAAAAAAAAAAAAAAAAAAAGAGTCGGGGGGAGAGAGAGAGAGAGAGAGATGCCAGTCTAATTTCAGAAGCTTGGGATCTTCATACGACGCCTGGCCTGGCTTTGTGGGTTTTCCCCAGCTCTGTCAACTTCCAGATTTTTTTTTCCCAGTATGAACTGCAACATCTTGAATTCGCTCCGGGAGCATTTGGCCTCGGCTGTTTGGGTCGTTTTCGTGATCCTGAAGCCACAGTGGACCGACTTCCTCTCTCTCTCTCTCTCTCTCTTTTTTTTTTAAATAAAATATTTCGTTTCCTGTGGTTATTAGGGTACGTCACTGACCCATGGCTGCTGGGGTAAAGTTTAAAATGAAATGTGCTGAAGTTTGATATGGGCAAGAGCTCTGTTCACACATTACTCACATTCCAGTTGGCTAGGTCTCCTGGGTGGGTGTTTGGGGACAACGCAGCCATCCCAAGAATGCAAGGCATGCTCCCTCGTGAACCTAGCCCGACCTAAAAGGCAGATGGACGACCTCTGCTTCCCTGTCAAGGCAACTCTTTCTAACGTCAAGAGTGTCCCCTTACAGACCAAAATGCGACCCATCCAGACCATGGCTTGACGTTTACCAAGAGCCTCTGCATAAGACCTTCGCTCTTGTTGGGGGTGGTCCCTGCGTCAGTTCTGAGCTCCCAGATCGGAGGAGGAAGAGACAAGCAGGAACCACGAGCCACCAAGGCCAACGGCTCCCCCCGAGCCTCCAGCTGACATCTGACATCCCACTCCTGTGCAAAAATTTGGCTTCCCTTTGCAGAATTTTGTTGGTTTTTACCATTTGCTTGACGTCTTGGCCTCAAATACCAAGTCTGTTTGCACCTGAGTCACCATGTAGACTTTAGCTAACCCATCCTTCTTATCACCATCACACACACAAGTCAACACAGAAGGACAATAACCCTAATTTCAATGCCTTACCTCCCCTGACCCCAATACACTCAGATGACCCTTAAACACACACTGTCCAGCCACAAATTCAAGCACAAACCAGGGGTTGATAAATCCACTGCTTTGGAAATGAACTGTGGGGCCAGGCACTGGAACCACCCCCTCCCCGCGCCTCAAGGATGCTGAATGTTGGCCAACGGGGCGTCCAGACCCCTGGAGACGAGGCCCCCAGATCAGCTGCTCTCCAGAACAACAACCGACGTCATGCAGAATTTGGGCAACCGTCCTATGATTAAAGAAAAAAAAAATTCACATTTTTTCGTGTTCAAAGGGAAGCTTGGGGAGAAACAATTATTATTGGATTACTTGAGGCAATTGAGGCAAGAGAGACTGTCCAAAAATGCTGGGGAATGATATCCAAGCTGTTACATAAAATGCTGGACCTCTCCCAGCTTCCTCCAGGACTCACCCAAAGACGTAGGACCTTCAGGAAAATGCACACATTGCTTCAATGCACTGGCACAGAGACCCCTTTGGCCTGGGGTCCACGCCACACTCCAGCTGGCCCATGGCCAGTGTGTGTATGGCCCGTCACAAGCAAAGGCATCCTATTAGCTCCTTCCTGGGTCGTGCCAGAGACTTTGGTCCCTGGGGGACCTCCCCTGCCCCAGCCTGTGTGCCCCAAGCCCAGGGATCTCCTTGCCCTTGAGTGTCTAAATGCACCTGTGCTCTAAGATAAAAACCTACCCTTTAGGGTGGTCTGCCTTCCTCTCTCACATAATGACACAACGTTGTTTCATCACTTTGCTTGACCAAGAACACCTGTCGGTTCCCTTGCACCTGAAGGAAAGTGAATGGGTTGGCTCCCCCTGCCTCCCGTCCCGAAGCGTCTACACGTCTTGATGTCTCAGCTGCTGCATGGTGCTCTGCAAACACTGTTGGCTTCCGTCAGGCTCGCCGCCCGCAGCCCTTCTGCTCTTTTAAAATCCATGGGATCCAAAAAAAAAAAAAAATCTCATCGCGTCAACTGAATCGACTCTACAGTCCCCTAGTGGGTCGCACCCAGTTTCAGGAACATTTCCAAAGCAGGATGGGGACACGTGCATCTGACCTATACTGACTTAGCCACAGCAGGGTCTGACCTGCACTTGTAGGGGCATTGACATACTGAAGGGTACGAGGTGTTCAGACTAAGACTGGAAACCCTCATCTCCCAGAGTGGGCTCAACAGACCCCCATCCCCGTCTGGGGGCCTGCAGGGTACAGAAAACACCATCGAGCCGCACGTAGAGAGTTCCTGGCGGCTCCTGGGTTCTGCTTTATGGACTGAGCATTTATCTGATTCTAGAGGAATTCACTCCGGGGAGAGCCAGTTTCCCCGAAATGTTGCCTTCCCGCAGGAAGGGGTTCGGGAAGCAGCGGGTGCTTGCAGAAGAAAAGGAAGGGTGTATTCCAGTGCAGGATAAGGTAGCAGCTGAGCCCAAAGGAGTCCTCGGTGCATGAATTAGTTGGGAAGAAGGTGGCATGGAGCAGGCTGGACCCGAGGGTGGCCGACCCACACTGTGCATTTTAAGGAGGCAGACATGGACACGGGTCCAAAGCAACAGCTCTCCCCGGTGCCCACTGCACGATGTTCCACACTAAGGCTACTCCGGGAATCAGCTTAAATGACACAGACCCGCAGCACATAACAGGCAGGGACCAACCACAACCAGAGAATCAAATGCCATTGGGTATCTCGGCGCATTTCCAGGGACACCTGCCTCTCCCTTCCCCCTGCCCCTGGATGTCCTTTCTTGCTCTGGGCTCCGTCGTGGGTGTCTTGCAGATTACAATTTCCGTTCGCGATGTCAGGTACTAAGGGTGAGCTCCCTTCTTAACACACCCCTGAGGAAAAGGAACTGTGTGTGTGTGCAAGACAGAGACGCAAGGAGCACATACACCCCATGCTCCGTTTTCTTTCAGCTAACGAGCAGCTAGAGGCTGCCAAGGCAGGTGGTTTTCAGAGCAGGAAGCTGGAGCTCTGGGGATATGCACGGTAACAAGAACCCCCACCCCACTAGAAGTCTCCTGGTGGCTCACTGCACTTGCAAAGGCCGTCCCTCACCTCCCATTTCTGCCCGCATCCCCTTCCGAAAACCACAGAGCTACAGACATGCCCTTGCATCGGCCTTCCTGGCTGGTGGGGGGCCCCGTCTTTGCCGCCACCGGGAAGGGGGTACCCTCTTTCCTATGCCATCTGGGCACAGAGCAGTCGCTGGGCTGCATGCATGGACCATCAGGAGAGGGAGCCAGACTCCAGAGCCAGTGCGGAGCCCACTGCTGATGTGTCCCTCCCCACGGCAGACCAATGCAGCCCCCCAGATTCAGGGCACCTTCTCCTGCACCCTCAGTCAGCTGCGGTCTGACCGGGATGCTGTTTCCACCTGGGTCTGGTCGGGTCGTCTTTGTGCGAGGCTCTGAAGGTCAGGGATGATGCCGGGACCTGTAGGCAGTCTGGGGCGCAGACAAAGGCACTACAAGCCCTGGCTCCTCCTGCCTTCCTGAGGAATCAGAGATGGGGTCCGTACCTGCTCATCCGCAGGCTCTCTCTGGCCTCTGCTCAGCTAGACGCCCATGAGAACTCCCAAGCGTGCCCGAGCAGTGCCGGGGCGCTGGAGATGGGGGACACAGGACTCAGAGCTTCCTGGACCTGGACCGTGTGTCCTACCTCTGGCACTGGAGCTCATCAGCTGCGTGTGTGCCTGGATTCCTCCCCCGGGCCCCATGGCCTGCACCCCTAGCCCGCGGCATCCGCATCTGGGACCGAGCCGAATCTTCCGGCTGCCCGGCTGGGTGGGTACCAGCTCTTTGGCCTGGGGCTTCTGCATAAGCCTTTTTTTAGGGTCTGCCTCGGCCTCCTCTGTATACTCAAGGTCCTGGTAAAGTGCCCACCAAGGCGTCGGCCCTAAATGCAGCAGGACCGCAGGACAGGAGTGTGTGTGTATGTGTGTGAGAGAGAGAGAGACAGTGGGGGCAAGGTCCCTCCTTTCATCCCCATGGCCCAGGACGGGAGGGTGGAAGACCCGTGTGTGTGTTCTGGGGAGGGGGGCTTCCTGTGGGTCTCAGGAGGCTGGATCCCGGGTGCTGGAGGTCCGCTTCTCCCGCCCCAGGCTGTTCATTTATCGGTCAAAGAGCACTGAGCCCCCTTCCCCTTACGCAGGCCCTGCGTCTGGGTCCGAACTCCCTCTGCTCCTGGGCCCTGCGCCCTTCATACCCTTTCCTGCCCAGGGGCGTCAGCGAGCAGCTACTTGGATGCAACCGCGCAGCCCCGTCCCCAGGGAAGAGGAGGGAGCGCCTTTCCACCACTGCTCCCCCCCAACCCCGCCATTCCTCTGTTGCTGACAGCGCAGCGCGCCAGCGGCGGCACGAGGGGAGGGGGCTCCGGAAAGAGGAAAGAAAGGGCCCCCCTCGGAGGGCTGGCGCGGAAAGAGGGACGCGGGAGCCACCCCAAAGCTACCATGGCGCCAGGGCTCGGGGCGGCGCGGGGCGCAGGGGTCGCGCGCAGGAGCCCCGCGCCGCAGCGCACACACTCCCCCCCTCCGCGCTCGCCCCCGCGCCCCCCGCCGCCCGCGTTCGGCCGCGCGCTGCGCCCCGCGGGGCCGGGCTTGCACCTGTCACCGCGCGCCCGTCGCCGCCTCGCCGCCGCCCAAGTTCGCGGGGACTTGGCGGGCGCGCCGCCTCCCGCTCCCCGCCCGCGTCCGCGTCCTCGCCCATGGCCGCCGCCCCCGCCCGCCCGCCGCCCGCGCCCCTCGCGCCGCCCGCCCAGCCCCGCGGCCGCCGGGCCCGGTGAGCCAGCAGCGCGGCCGAGCGCGGGCGCCCGTCCCCAGCACGGAGCACTGCGGATGCGGCGCGGGGCCGGCGCGGGGCTCCGGGCGCGCTCGGGGGTCGTGAGCGCCGCGCCCCGCGCCCCCGCGCGCCCCCCGCCCGCCCGCGCGCCCCACCGGGGCCATGCAGTCGCTCATCTCGCCGGTGACCAAGGCGATCTTGGTGGCCCTGTTCATCTTCGCCATCCTGCTCATCCTCTACGTGATCCTCTGGTACATCTGCCGCGATGTGGACTGCGACCACGGCATCTGAGCCCCGCGGCGCCCGGGCCCCGCCGCGCGGAGGGCGCCCCGCCCCGAGGGCCGCCGCGCCGGGCATGGGGGCCGCTCGCCCCCCGCCCGGGGCCCCGCCGCGCGCCCGCCGCCGCCGCCGCCGCCGCCGGGCCGTGACCTTCAGGGACAGAGCGCGGAGAGCCGGTGAGTGCACGCGGGCGGGGAGCCGCAACTTCGCCAGGGCGCCGGGTGCGGGCGCGGGACCGGCCCCGGGTGGGCGCTGCGCCCGGACTCCCCGCGGGGCTTCGGGAGGCCCTTCCCGGCGGGTCCCGCCGGCACCTGCGGTCCGAGGACGCGGGGCGCGCCAGTCTCATGAAGCCACCTGCGCCGCGTGGGAGCGGGCTCACGGGGGGCGCGGGGCGTGCCGCGGGCAGCCGGGTCCCGGGGCCTCGACCGAGGGCGCGGGGACCCGAGCGCTCAGGTTCCCCTCCCAGGCAGCCCAGAAGCCCCTGAGCGGCCAGGCGGGGGAGGGGGTCCCCGCAACCGCGAGTCGCCGCCACCGAGGGGCACCTCCGACGCGCAATGGCAAACAGAACTGCGAACAGGTCGGAAGGCTGGTGCGCCCTGCTCACGCCGCTGGGGAGCCCCCCACCCAGCGGGCCGAAAGCTCAGGAAGAGGGCTCGCCTTCCAGTCCCCGCGCCCCTGCCCCGGAGGAGAGCGACAGATGGGACCGAAATGCAGCTTTGCCCTCCACCAAGCGCGCGGGAGCAAGTTTGTGACTTAAATAAATAGCTCGTTAGCGAGAAAAATGCCTCCGTTTGAAGGCAGATCTCGAAATGCAACCTGTGAGGAGAAACACCCCGCTTAAACAGGCTGCCAATTTATGCGTCTGCAGATGCTGGGATGTCTTCCTGGGTAATGAGGGCAGGCGGGCGATGTGGGTCCCGGCTCTCCTGCGGGAGCTGTCCCCCTACCACCCCATCCCCGGCTTGGGGCTGGCCAAGTCCTGCTTTGTGCCACACACACACACTCCCCTTATGCATTTCCTATCCACCACTTCCAGCCACTGGAGGGTTAAGGGGGGGGGGGGGGCAGAGAGACTCCTGTTCCCGGAACCTTCTTCGGAAGCCCAAGGGGGACGCGAGGGGACAAGACTGTCTGATGTGGTGTGTTTGGGGCGGCTACGCGGGGGAGGAAAAGGGCTGGCAGCAGTGTTTTTTCTCCTGGAGTTAGCGCTGGTGTGGAGACGCCAAGTGATCTTGCAACAGGGGAAGGCATGTTTCCAGGATCCAGTGTGCGAGCAGGAGGAACGGGGCAAGGAAGAGAGGCTGGGGGGCCCGTTGGCAGGATCAGAAACAGGATTTGAGAGAATGCAGACAGGTTTGCAAAGGCATCCCCCCAACCATGTCCCCGGTGGAAAAGCATTCCTAAGGGATCCTCTGGAGCTGGCCCTTGTGATGGACACAGTGTGTCTCTAGGAGGCCTTGCCCGGAACCCCGCGTCTCCCCAAGGCCCCCCTCCGCACGCACACATACACACCCCTAGCTCCAATACCCAAAGACCAACTCAGTCCCAAACGAGCCCGCGGTACCAGAGCAGACGGAGTATTTGTGACGGATTTTTCAAGGCAGCACGGGTTGCCCCCGGTACAAGGTGAACCCAGCTAGCCGGCAAAGCCTGGAAGCTTGGCGACCACGTTCCAGAATGAGGGGCCCTGGCGTGGTTCCCGCAGAGCAGGAAAGGCCAGCGGAGCTCCACACGTCTGCATCCCACACCCAGCACGTGAATCAGGATCCAAAATTATACCCAACACACACCCTGTGGGCTCGTCAGTCGGAGAAGCGGGAGGCAGGCACCGGCATCAGATGCGTAGGTCTGGGGTGAGCCTCCCCCGGAGGAAATTGTGATGGACGTTGGGGGGGGGGGCTTGGTCACTACCGGGAGGGATGTGAAAACACGGGGACAATTAAAACAGTCAGAAATTACATAACTGACACTAGCCAGGATTTTTCCATGTGGCCGGGTGGTCGGTCCCCATGGCTAATTAACCCAGACCTACTACCTGCCCTCGGTAGTTGATGTTCTCTTTAAATATACTGATTCATTTAATCTGTCCAGCCTCCCTCCCTCCCGATGATTTTTATTCATTTGCCCAGAGAATGCCTCCCCATTGATTAGGGACTCACGATGGACCAACGGAAGCCACGCACAACGAAGGGAGAGGTCCCTGCCTCATGGTCAGGACCACCTGTGCAGAAAGGTTCATCGTGGCATGAGGCCGCCACGTAGGATCCCAGAATGCAGATTGCAAGGATAACGGATGACCTTGCTAGGGGAACAGGAACCCCAGCCCAGACAGACCCCAGGTCGCCACCCATCCTAGGACCGCAGTCCTGTAGACGAAATGCATCAGAATCACCTTCGTTCACAGAGCCCCTTGGGAATCTGCAGAAGCCCTTCCCAGCTGGTGTCCCTGTGGATCTATGTCACCGTCCCGGGGCAGAGCCCAGAGCACTGCATACTGTCCCCATGTCAGGGGCAGCAGCCACGGCACGTGCGGGTGGTTTCCTGCCCAAGCTCACACGGCTGGGACGGGCAGGGTCGTCCCTGGTCCATGCCAGGTTCTCTCTGGGAGCCTCAGGCTGGAGATGGGGTGCATTTCATGCTCACGTGAGACCTGTCTCTGCTTCTGTGAAACGCATGTCCGGTTCCTTGTCATGTCCATCAGGGAACATTGGGACACTAAATCATGCTGACCATTTCGGGATCTCACACCTAAAAAGAAAGAAAAAAAAAAAGCAAAACAAAACAGGGAAAGTTCATGCATATCAAAGCACTCAAAATCCTTAAAAATCACTCTCGGGTCCTGTAACATGAACCCTGAATCCAAGTACAGGGATAATTGGGAAAAAGCAGGAAACGGTCTCCCAAGACAGAAAGATCTGTACAGTGTCTCACCTTCCTCCTTTTCTAAGGGCGACCGGGTGCACCGAGTGGACCGCACCCCAAAGCACGATTCCCTATAAATAACAATTAAGTCTCGTAGTCCGGGGCGAGGGACTAAGTCCAGGATGCGAGGTTCATAAAAGGATGGGATTTACAGTGCGTTTCATCGTCCTCGCAGCAACACGAACACAATTGTTATCTCCGTGATACGGAGTCGAAACGTGAGACCGCAGGAGAAAGGTTGTGTTGTTTTTCCCGAGATCACAGGAAAATCAACCCACGATCATCTCGGGGCTTTGGACCTGCAGGCATGCACGTGTGTGTGTGTGTGTAAATGAAGTCTCACATCCATTGCCTTTCCCAAAAAGTTCCCCATTCCATTTCTATTTTCAGCTGCTCACTTGAGTTTGGCCGTCGTATTCCTGCTTTAGATTTTTTTATGCATTACAAAATAACCACTTACTATGGATGTCTATAGGTAACGCGAACACAGGTTTCAGCCAGAAAATAATGAACAACTCTGGAGCTGTTTCTTCGTTCTTATGGAAAACCGGCATAGAAATGGGCCGGGGGTGGGGGGATGAATTTAAGAGTGTGCCCGTGTTTTGGAAGCTGGAGGTCATGCTCCTTGTGCAAGGAGAAAAAACAAAAACAAAAAAAGATACTTGTTTTAGAACAGTGTTGAAATACACTTTATGTATTTGAAGCTGAGAATGTGTGTATGAGCCCTGAGGAATCAGGCTCCGGATCCCGTAGAGTTTAGGGACCCTTTCCCTGAACTGGAGGGTCGTGGGTCTCTTGGGTCCTTCCCAAACTGGAGGGTCTCCAGCGGGGCAAAGAGAGGGGACCTGAGACCATCAGCTTCCACGGGAGAATAATTAGTAGAAATAAGTGTTTCTGATCTGCTTACAAAATGAGATGAGAGAAAACAGACTATCAAGAACCCAGGGCCAGGGGGATGTGGGTGACATTTGCAAAGGGGTCGGTCGTCCGTCGGATGAGACTGAACTTCCTCAAAGTTATCATTGAGGAAGAGACCACCGGTCCACGCACGAGAACCACGCGTCCCTGGTAGACAGGCTTGTTGGGCAGAAGTGAAGGTTTTTAGATTCAAGCTGAGGGATGTTGGGGCAGAGAGCATATAGGTGGGCAATCTGATCTTTGCTTCCAGACCTATGTTGGGGTTAAACAAGAGATGCAACCCTGTGAGCTGATTCCCGGAGACCTCTCACCGTGGCAAGATCCTCCCGTGTCTTCCTGTGCCAGCCCCACGCCACAGATGCTCACGTTGAAGCTGGGCTGCATTGCAGATGCCTCTTAGATATGCGGGCAGGCGGAAAGGTCGTGGAGAGCTCGGACATGCTTGCCAGGGGAGGAGAGCCAGTCTGCACCGCAGCTCCAAGTTGCTCCTCTGTGTCAAGCTCTTGAGAAGGTGGAACAGAACGTGCATGGGGGTCTGAGCCTGGAAGGGGGCTGCAGGGCACGGGAAGCAGGTGGGGTGCATGGACACGTGGCTACCCGTGTTCCCCATACCAATGTCCCCAGAGCCAGCCAGCACCCCCTGGGCGGGGACGGGAATCCAACAACCATCCCGGAACAGTCCCGTGCAATGAGCCACACACCTCCTGTGCCTCATGAGTCTTTCCCGTTCCAAAAACATTGTGCTCCCATAAGCCCCCCGCCCCACATTTGGGCTGGCGACATTCTAGAATGGGTAATGGGGTAGCTGTGGGACCTTCTGAGCCTGTGCCATCACCAGGAGCTGCCAGCTTCTTCCAGCGGGGGCTTCCTGAGAGGGGGCTGTTTGTTCCTGGTGGGGACACACCCATGCCTGGCTCTCCTGCAGGCGTCTCTGAAAGGTGTGGTGGAACTTACAAGGCACACCAGCCTTGCTGTGAGTCCCCACATGTGGGCGCATGCAGTGCTTTCCAGGCGGAGGCCGGCAGCTTTGGAAAACCCGAAGCGTCCTCCAGAGCCAAGCCCAGGAGGGGAAGGAGTTTGGAAGCCAATTTGATAAACGCGCCTTTTAAGCTCCAAAGAGTGTGAGCGTAAGGGAAGGGCTAGGCAGGGCTTGGAGTCCATTCCAAAAGAGTTCCAAAAATACCGTGAAGTATCAACAGTCCTTTGAATCCGTGGGCAGCCCGGGAGGGAAAGGTCAAGCACACTTGTTTCGTAAATTGTCCATTCACATGTTCACTCCAAGTATGACTTGTAGAGCCTGGGAGCAAGGACCGGGCATGCGTTGAGCAGCTCCTGTGTGGTGAAGACTGTTTCCCATCATTTGGGGTGTGCTTTCAGGTTTTTTTTTTTTTCTTTTTTCCTGTGATTGGCAAAACCCCAGCCTAACCCTGCCACGGTAAGGAGCTATGCCCTAGGGGGTCCAGGGGTCTGCAGTGGTTCTCTGAACACCACTGTGTGCCACTCACCGTCTGAGCGGACTAAACCTTACGTTCCACCTGCCTATACCTCTGTGGGACCTACTGTGTGAGTCAGCACACTCATGGAGCGGTGGTGTTGGCACAAACACACTGATGGGTACCATCAGTAGACCATTCCAGGAGACGATCACGGAGCGCCATCGGAAGAAATGGACAGACACCATCAAGAGGAAGCCCATCCTTGACATCTCCCAAATGCATGATGGTCTGTACATAGAGCATGGGCATGTCACTCTCTGTTCCTGCATGACCACCACGTTTGGGGCATCCACATGGAATCCTCATGACAAGTAAATGAGTTCATCCTCCAATATGTCGTCGTTTACTGTTCTGACACCAAAAGAAGCAGGTCTTGCGGGGCTGACCACCATGGGAAAGTCCGACGTCATCACCTGTTGACCAAAAACTCCAAGACAAGGACAACAACAAGAAAAAACAAGGGGACAGACTGAATATGGTGGTGGAGGCAGACAGGTAGAGATGCAACAATGAATCCTTTCCGAAGCAAATGTTTCAAATGGGCGGTGGAATGTAGAGGGTTGTTGTGGGGAACAAATGGTAACAAAGTAACATTCACGGTTGCCTCTGGGCAGTCAGCAAAGAGGCAGAGAGCATGCTCCGGCTTTTGCGTTTGCTCCCGTACGTGTCGTCAGCGAGAGATAGTGCAGAACCTGGACAGCAACACCCAGCTGGACTGAGCCAAACGCTCGTGTGCACGCCCACGCCTGTTATCATAAATTTTGTCAATTCTGGACCACCTGTCCCTCCCCTTCACGGTGACAAGCTGAAAGCCTTTGGATGTCCAACTCCATAAACAAATGTGTCCAGGTACACGGCCCCATTCACAGTCATGCTCCCGCGTCTCTTACCCACTGAGTACTTGGAAATCCACGCCACCGCTCGTTAAGATTCCTATTTCTTTTTTCCCATACGTTGGAGACAAATTTCTCAGGTGTTGTGACCCTAATGCCGGCTCCCTATAAACTCTCCGGTATGTATTGTGGATTTGCATAAGGCCATGATTTCAAGAAACATACACAATACCTTACTGCAAAATGGACTGACCTTAGACACTTTTCTTTGTGTTAACTTATTTTCTTTCCATTTTCTGCTTTTTTCTCTTTAGGCAGGTTGGCCAGATCCATGGGTCCCTACCGTCCAGGGAAGCTAAAATCTCCTTGTGAACAACAGAAATGAGCAGCTTGAGGTTTTCCCCCTGCATCTTTTTTTTCCCCCTCTTCTTTGTCATTTCCTTGTGTTTCTAGGGTGCTGAGCCATGAGGAGGGGCTGTCTTATACCAAAGGAATTATATTTAGGAAATAATTATTCTTCTCCTGGAATTAAAAAAAAAAAAGTCCCCTAGGCCTCATCTCCCGGACTCACAGTTTTATTTAGTCCAGTGTGCTATAAAGAGAAGCTGCTTTCTCTGCGAGCCGAGTGACCTGTTTTGGGGCCTACATTTCCCCACTCCTGGCGGCATCCCCAGTGGAGGGAACTTCAGCCAACCACGTCTCTGTCTGCGAACAAAGCAAAAACAAGGGAGGTCCAGATCCTAACCTAGAAATCATCTGGGGTGCCCCGTTTAGTCATTAGTTGGATTCCGGAATGATGGCTTCTCTCTTGATCCCACTAGACATTTTCTGGGGTATATTTTTGGCTGGCGATTTAGCGGGCTCAAGGAGTAAGACATGCGATGCCGGTCTTTAACTAACGTTTCATTCTCTGCAGGAATGCTGATCATTTTCACCCAAAGGGGATTGGTGGATTGTGTGTGTGTGTGTGTGTGTGTGTGTGTGTGTGTGTATGCTAGTGCTCTCACGTTTGGACAAAGACAAAATAAAATTTGCATGTAAGTCAAAGGGATGGGTATCACGTTAAACAATTTTATTAAAATTATTTATTTATTTGAGAGAGCAAGAGAACACAAGCACAAGCAGGGGAGGGGCAGAAGGCAGAGGGAGAAGCAGACTTCCCGCTGAGCAAGGACCCCCATGCGGGACGTGATCCCAGGACTCTGAGATCATGACCTGAACCAAAGACAGACGCTTCACTGACTAAGCCACCCAGGCGCCCCACACATTAAACATTCTTATGGAGTGTTATCTGACAGTTATCCAAGAACTCTAGGTCCCTATGCGAAAATGCATTGAGATGTTTTACTGAGAAAAGAAATCAATGAAAACACCCAGTTTGGAGGAAATGGTAGACCTGGAAATGAGGAGCTGCGGCCACCTGCTCCAGCCATTGGCACAGTGGGAAATCATGCCACGTTACTGCTGCTGGTCTGGGGCTTGCAGACTGGAACCAGCACAGCCACAGGTGGGCAGGGCGGGGGGAGCCCCCGGCCTATATAAAACCCAGATATTCTCAGGAGGGGGATCTTGCCCCAATCTGAGAGGCTGCTCCAATTCTGGGATGGTGGATTTGAGACAAAGAGGTCAGAACAGAACTGAATGATAAGAAAAGAGAGGCATGAAGCAGATCTGGTCATTCTATGGACCATCATGATGTCATCCTGCCCTTCCAGATGGTACAGGCAACCCCAAACTCTGGGCCTGCCTCGGATATGATAACATCTGCATTCGCCTCCCATGGTTCTCATGACCTCTCATCACAAATGTAGCACCAGAACTTCATTCTCTTGTGCTTTTGCAGGCCAGAATCCCAAAGGCAGTCTTATGGGAGTAAAATCAAGGTGTTGGCAGCCCTGGTTCTTTGTGGAGATTCTAAGAGAGGATCCTTCCTTGCCTCTTCCAGCCTCTGGAGGGGGCTGAATTCCTTGGATGGTGACCACACCATCCCTCCTTCCTCTGATGTTCTTGCCTCCCTCCGATAAGGACCCTGGCTGGGACATTGGGACCACCTGGACACCCCAGGATCCCCTGCCCATCTCGCATCCTTTACTCCATCTGTAGCATATCCCTCTTGACCCGTAAGGCAACACTCACAGGTTCCAGGAATTAGGACCTCCTATCTTTGGGGGGAGGGGGGCGTGGCGGCATTATGTAACACTGCATTCTGAGGACTTCCATTAAATTAATCCTGTAACAGTGCTATTTCTGGCAAAGTTGCAGGTTCCAAATCGTGAGGTGTTGGAAAAGTCAGCCCTTGACCAGGAAAGCGTTCAGGAAACTAAATGGTCACTTCAAAGTGGGGGAAAATGAGCAAAAGCAGAACGGTAGCTAGAAAAACGTTTCTGGTAGTGAAGTGGTGATCAGTGATGGCTGCTCACAGATCAAGTGGTGATCAGTGGCTACTGTTGTAAGAAATACCTTTGTCTTGGTCCCACCCTCCCAGAGTCTGAGGGGCAAAGGCTTACATGCTCACGGGAGAGGCGGTGAGCTCTAGGTGGTGGCCTACACATGCATAGGACTTCATGGATGTGGTCTTCCTTCCACACACGGACAACAGTGCGGACCCACTTGCTTACAGAGCCCCACCATGGACAAGACAAACATCATTTCAAGATGGCACAACCATCTGAGGTCCTCCATCTGGGGACAGCTGGGAGGGGACCACAGGTTCACAAAGGCAAAGGAGATAAGCAGTGCTTCCTTCATGGTCAGAGAAGAGGAACCCAGTCAAGAATAGGATGGATGAGGTGGGAGAAAACTCTAGACCTGCTCTGTCTGATATGGGAACCACCAGCCACATGGGGCTACCAAGCACGTGGAGGTACCTACATTCACTGAGAGCTTGGGTTTTATAATTGTGTTGACTTTTAATTGATTTAAACGCTGGTAGTCTCATGGCTAGTGGCTACCATATTGGATAGTAGAGCTAGAATTTTGCTTTATGTGCTATTCGAGTCAATCATGTGTGAGTCTGCTAGAGATATCATAACTAAAGTACCATAGACCAGGTAGCTTAAGCATTTATTGTTCCTAGTCCTAGTGGCTGGAAGTCTGCGATCCAGGTGGGGCCAAGGCTGGTTTCTGCTGAGGCCTCTCTCCTTGGTGTGTAGATGCTATCTTCTCCCTGTGTCCTCACACGATCATCCCTCTGTACGTGTCTGTGTCCTCATGTCCTCTTCTTATAAGGACCCCAGTCTTATTGGATTAGGATCTATGCCTGGTGACCTCATTTTACCTTAATCCCCTCTTTAAAGACCCCATATCCCCATACAGTCCCATTCTGAAATCCTGGGGCTTAGGGCTTCAACATGGGCATTTTTGAGGGGGACACAATTCACCCTATAGTAGTCTGTTAAACCTTTCCTGAGATCCTTCCATATTCCAGGAGTTATTTGCCAGATGTGGCTCCTACTGTCTGAGTGTAAATTCCCGGTTGGGGAGATGGCAAGGTTATTTGATAACAGTGGTACATTTTGATCCATGGTGGAACAGAAGTCTGGGCGGGATGCCATGGAACACCTGGTAGACAGCCTGCTCAGTCTCTATGCTACAGAAACGTGGCATTGGAACCCACGTAGGACTGGGGTGGGAAGTGGCAGGAAGGCTTCTCTGGGGACATCACCCTTGACTGAACTCTGAAGGGTAAGAAACGGGTCTCCTGAGGGCATGCCAGGTAGAGAAAGAGTACACACGAACACACACTCCATGCCCCAAAGAAGGAAGGTCTGCAGTATATAGTTTGTACTCCACAGATCAGGACCAGAAGTGACTGAGACCTCATCATCATGCCCAAGGTAAAGCCACCTGGAACAAGGAGGGGACACCCAGGCACTGGGTCTGGCTTAGTCCCCCATGATCAGAATTTGTGCCACTTTCTGCCAAAAGTGGAGGGGCTGGTGGTCGATAGGGGTGAGAGTGGGGGCAGCTGTCCAGCTGGCCAAGTGTCCTCAGAGAACATTATTAACCATCTGGTTGTTTTCTACATGTGGTATTATTGCCCAAAACTATTCCGGGTTGGGGGACATGCCCATACAACCTGAATGGGTTTACACATGACCAAAGGATCTGCTTCCTTCATGGATAGTTGGCTTTTTGGGTGACCTGAGAAGAGCAGGGACCTGGAGGGCCCCGTTATGCTGCACGGAATGTCTCCCAAAGCTTCAGACATTCCAGATGGCTGGATCTTGGTTCCACTTGGTTCAGCCCTATGCAAAATAGAAATAATCCATGAATGGAAAATTTTATCTAAAGACCCATGTCAAGCCTCCTCCTGCCATTTTTGTTAAGATAAATTCCAAAGTTTATTTGAACATCACTAGTTCTTCCTAACGCCCTTTATCTGTCCCAGGACACAATATTTCTTTACTTCTCATGTCTCCTTAGGTTCTTCTTGGCTGTGACACTTCTCAGGCAGTTTCTCAGGGAAGTTCTCAGGTTCCTTGTTCTGGATGACCTTCATAGCTTTGAGGAGGACTGGTCAGGCATTTTGTAGGATGTCTTCTGTGGGGACTGGCCTGATGTTTTTGCCACAGACGTACTAGGTGCTTGGTTTTTGAGAGGAAGGACACAAGGATGAAATGCCATTTTTAGCACTTTTTATCAAAGGTGCCTACTATCCACATGACTTACCACGAGGGGTATGGGTCATGGTCACCTGGCTGAGGTGGTATTGGTCCAATTTCTCCCCCTCTTCCCATACCCTTTGGAAGGAAGTCACCGTGTGCAGTCCACACTTAAGGGAGTCTCTATGCTACAGAACATGGCATTGGAACCCATTTACCTTCTTGAGGGTATAGTCTCTTTGTAAATTACTTGGAATTATTTTGCATGGAACGTTGGTCTCCCTCATTTGTCCATATATGCAATCACGTATTTACATCCGTATGGACTCCTGTGGCTCTTTATTTTACGTGTTAGGTTACAACCCGGTGGCATTTCATTTTCAGTCTCAAACTGGTCCAGTATTGGCCACTGGGACCTCTTTCAGGCTGGTTTCTGTGTCCATTTGACAAGTCCCCAAACATTTTGAGTTTTGAGCATCTCCTTGCTCTCCAGCACTCACTACAAGATGCTCCAGGCAAAGTCTGTATCTTCCAAGCCCTAGTCTTGGAATTAGCTACTTCTCCAGGGAGCCCCAGTTTCTTTGATTTGAGCTTGTTTTGGGAACTCACTACTTCTCCCCTTACACTTCTGTTTTCTTTCTTTCTCTTTCTACCTATTTAGGGCCCCTGAAGGGACGGAGAGCTCTGGTGGCTGTGGAGCCTTTGTTCACCTGTTCTCCAGGTGCGAGCCAAGAGGTTATGAGAACATCTCCATCGTGGGCCACCGGCAGGCCAGGACTCCAATGTAGAGGGGCGGATCCCTGGAGGTCACTTCTCGGCCCTTTTCTGGAGACTGCCAGCCTGCATGCCATCCCAGCTGCACTGTGGGGGTGAAGGGTGGGGTGACCACCAATGAGGATGAAGGCCATCCCCCTGTCACTCGTCTTCCCAAGCCATTACCAGGCGGTCAGGACTCCTGGGCAGTGTCTCCTCGGGGGCCAATGCTGACATCTGTAACCTCCATCCACCCTTGTGGTCCCATCCAGCCATCCCTGCCCACCCGCCTGGCCCACTCTGTTGTGAGATTCTCATCCGCCTTCCCCTTGTGCTTAGTCATAACTCACAGGGGCTCCAACGCCCGTAGGGCAACCCATCGGAGGTGTCTCCTCTTATTCCCGGCTAGAGACTTTCAGAGGACAATTGGTTTCAGATTATACCACCAATAAGGTAGGCACAACGGGGGCCTGACCCATGTCATCTCAGAAGCAATCCATACTGTTAAAGAAAAGGGACATGGACTGTGTCCAGGGCTCTCTGGCCTCCTCCGGTGCGCAGAGCAAATGCTCCAAGGAAGAGACACAAGGAAGTCCCCATCCTCCTTGTTGACAAATACTTTTGTCAGTCTGTTACCAGGAGAAGAGACCACGCTCTGGAAGAAACGAGGACCCCGTAAGACACAGACTGGAGACTTTGCACATGGAATAAGAGAGTTCTGGGACATTCTAGAAACACACCTAGCATTCGTTACCTTTGGACTCTCCACAATGCATCAGGCACTTTGTGAACCGCGACCCGTGGCAAGCATTGTATTGCCTTAGTCCGGCCACCACGAAGGACTTTGAGCTCTTTTTCCTCTGCTTTGTTTCAAACCTGAGGGAAACACGACGACAATTCAGGGGGGCCCTGCCTTGCGGGGCATGTACGTCTCCATGAATGTACTCGGCGGTGTGCAACCCGGCAACGCCCATCCTCCCCGCCCCCCCGTCCTGTCCGTATGCGCCCTGGTGAGCTTTTTATACACCCCCCTCAAACGCTACCATCATCCTGTCTTGCAGGTCTGTTGTATGGCACCTCTGTGTTGTCCCATCATAGCTTCTGCCTCCCCACGTGGAGGGAGGCGGCAAACACAAAGCTGAGACATTATGGCTATTCCAGAAAATAAAATATTTTTGAAACCGCACGGCGTCGGTGGGGATCTTTTGTCTCACGCTGTGGTAACGGAGCCCTGGCAGCCTTGCTCACCAGCGCGGTCACGCTGGGGAGGCACGGGGCAAGGACAGGGAGGTGTTTATCACATGAGGTCGGCATCGTCTAGTCTCTGTGTGTTTTGCAGAATGAGACACCTCTCAGATGCTTCTGGTAGGTGTGAAAGGGTGTTGTTTCTCTGAAAACAACCACGACGAAAAAGCAATGGCAAGCACTTGGTTGGGATGTTAACATCAGAGCTCTTCTGAGGTCATTTTCCTAAATGAGGTCCGGTTTCTCCATATCTCTGGAGGGTTCAGGAAGACCGTGCCGCCCTTGCCCTGAAGAACTGCCCAGGTCCACCGCCCTCAGTTTTCATCGGGCATGTGCTTGATTTTTGAGCTGCCCCTCTAGGGCACACACCCCCTGCCCCATAAGATGCAGAGTAGGCTCTCACCTCAACCCAGAATGGGGCCCAAGGACTAATGAATGGACCTGGAAAGTGCCATTTCAATTAGGTAAAATAAAAAACAATAACTCTTGTCCTCAGAATGCATTTATTTTACTATTAATCCAAAGAAGGAAAAGCTATGGGGAAAGCTAGGGTATATGGGGAAAAGCTAGGGTAAGGGAAACCGTCTGTGTCTACACTCATTCCCAATGAAATGATCCAGGGTTGGAAGGGGCTGTTGGAGGGGCACCATGTTCCCTTTGGAAGAAGGCTTCAGAATCATGGGGGATGGCTCATTGAAGGCAACAGGTGCCATCGTCAAGAAGTGGCTGCCCTGGTGATCACATAGGGGATTTGTCAGAGACAGAGCGCCCAAGCTTTCAGACAGATGGAGTCTTGACATAGCCAGACCTTCGCCATGTCTTCGGGGTGCCCTGTACTAAGACCCCCGGGAGGCTTGAATGTGGAGAATTCTGAGTGGTATCCTACATGTCATAACCATTATGCAAATCAGATTCCCCTATTTTCCAAGAGTTGGGAGAAGGTGGGACGATCCCATGGGTCATGCAGTCCTAGCTAAGAGCATGGTATAGAATCAGGGTTCACTGGCTTACACCCAACTTTGGGCAGCTCATCCGTAGAACACCTTGGGGTGCCCAATTTAAAACACAAATACAGACAGGTGGGGGGATGGGGTAATTGGATGACGGGCATTAAGGAGGGCCCTTGGCGGAATGAGCATTGAGTGTGATATGCAGCAGATGAACCACTAAACTCTTTCTCTGAAACTAACAATACACCATAATTGAATTTAAATTGAAAATATTTTTTTTAAAACACGACGATAAAAATAATATGATACTTCCTGCATGGGGCCATTGAGATAAGGATGTTAATACACACGGAATGTCTTTAACGACTACAGCCCGGTGTAAATTCTTGACACATGCCCGGGACCATTGCTCTGAACGTTTTCAGTTCACCAAGGAACCCAGTTAGAAAAACTGGTTGGTTGACCTTGTTGAATCAGGAGGGCAGGATTGTTTCATTAAGTCACGGGCTGGAAGTTTATCCAGGCGTGCTAGCTAACAAGATAAGCATTTACAGTCCTCTCTGAAACCTTACATTTAGAAAAAGAGAGAGAGAGAAAGAAAGGATCTCAGACCTTGTCTAAAAATCTGAACGGCAAAGGGATGTTTCCCTTTCTAAACGGAAAAGACTCGACCAGAGGTTGAAGTTGTCTTTGCTGTGGCAGCAATGATAGGATGGGAGGGCCGTTATGTCTGAGGTTAACACGGAAACTCTTGGCTACAGGAGACTCAGCGCACTTGCCAAAAATTGTAGAAATGATGAAGGTTAAAGCGAAGCATGAAGGTGATTCTTCGTAAGCGTCTGGTGCCTGTATTGGTAGTTGGGAGGAAAACGCTTAGGATCAAGAGTATTAGTACATTTTGAAAAAGCTTAGTGTTCCAGGAGAAGCTAAGAGGAAACACACCAACAGGTTCCTCGCTTAACTTTACAAATGAGGAGGAGGAAGGATCCAGTTTCCAGAATCGATTCTAAGAGAGTCAAGCAAGACATTAATCTAGAAAAAGCATCTCCACTTAGCACAGATTCTGTTGTAAGACAAAGATACCTAAAAAATATATCATCAACACGGTGGAACAGGGCCGCCAGGACGGACGTAAATTCATCGCCTCCTTCTCATCCCTGTGAGGGAGGGAGGGAAGCTCTTGGTCTTTTAGAGATTGGGGAGCTGATGAATGGAAGTTGTTTGGACTGGGTAAGAACAAGCTAGAAGCAGGCAAGATTCAGACTCTTGTTTGTCCCACTCAAGGACCCATGTTTTAACCCCCACAACATTCTCCCTTGCTTTTTAGTTGGTTTTGTTCACCAGCATGAGTGGGGACCATTCATAGTTCTTGTGTTTGGCACATGGGCATTCATCTTCCCCGTTTTGACTGACGTGCACGTGTGTGTGTGTGTGTGTGTGTTTGTGTGTGTGTGTGTGTGTGTGTGTGTGTCTTACCATTGCAGGTAACTGTGGGCTCCAGTGTCTCATCATGGATGAGATGTAAGTATAAAACTGGGATCATTTAGTTTAAAACTATACGTGAATGTATAGAGTTTTCAGTTGGAAAATGACTGTCTCTGTTTTTGAGCCACTCGAGTTATGTCCTCTGGTACATTTGAGGGGACACATTTAATGACCATTCTCTCCATCATGGTATCATGTCCTGAGCTCTGACTAGGCCATCTAGGCCCAGACTTGCTCACAAGATCTCCAGGACAATACTGTGGGATAAGCACTATGGAGGAACACAGTGGTTGAATTGCATGCCTAAGATAACGCAGCCGGTACCTGGGGCTCTTGCAATGGCATACCTACTCCTAACCTCTGGATGGGACCAGCAAATAGCCTGAAGGATGGAAAGAGATGGGAAGCAAGCCCAGAAGTTGAGAATCTTTCATCTATCCATCTATCCACTCATCACCTTACCCAACTATCAATCCAGATATCCAGTCATCCATTCATTCATACATGTAACCACCAATCCATCCACCCACCAATCCATCCATCCATCCATCCATCCATCCACCTACCCATCTTTCCGTCCATCACCCATCTGTCCTTCCATCCATCCATCATATGTATCCATCCATCCATCCATCCACCCACCTACCCATCTTTCCATTCATCAACCATCTATCTTTCCATCCACTCATCCAACCACCTATCCAGCCAACCATCCACCCGCCTGCCCACCCACCTATCTATTCATCCATCCTTTACTTTCTGAAATCAAACATTTATACCCATGTATATTTAGACCTCCTTCAACACCTGTCATACCTTGGGGAATCAGTACCCATTAAATAATAAATGCACCTATGAGTGAATGAATCAGCTTAGTCTGGGTCATTCTGTAGACAATTCATGGGTGTATTCTTCTTTTCGCCAAGGAGTCAACCCAAAAGGGAGAGAACGACTTGGTTGGAAGAGACCTGTGTTCCCAGCTGCATGGAGGAGAATCATAATCCCCTGGAGAGAGAGCCAACCTCATGATGCAAATAAATGAAAAAACGTGTTTTGCACAATATGGGTTGATCCCTTTACAGTTCTCTCGCTTAACTATGTGTTCCAGAGACAGTAGTTTCCAAAGAGTTTCCATGACTTTATACCCACGAGATTAAATTCTGGCCACGTGTAATTGGTTCAAAAGGGATGGTTCATAAATAACACTAAAGAGAGGGATTATATTCTCCTGATGGTTCAGGAAATTGGAAACGGCAGGTTGCAATACTGAATGTTACTCGCTGACAAGACCGTGGGTAACATTCTCAGCATAGTCCCCAACAACTGAGCGCATTCTATTCTAGAAGTCCAGAAAGCAGAAGAATCCTGTTTACGCTCCCCTGTAGACAAATGTCTGAACGAGTCTGGGATCCTTTATATTTGAAATGTCGCTCATTTCGTAATGCCTGGAAGACCTCATGCCTTTCTTTTTTTTTTTTTTTCCTTATTTATCTTTATTTGATCACATCTTTGTTTTTATTTTTATTTTTTTACATCTTTGTGATTAGAATCTCCACCATGGTTTGCTATATCCGTTCAAACAACCAATTGTCCTCGATTAAATCAATTGTTCCACACCACTGAGGTGGACAGATGCAAAAAACGTAGTGGAAGGTGGCCTTATTAGCGTCTAGACAACGGAGAATTCCAGCATCAGTGACTAGCGACTAGTGTTGGCAAGCAACCGTCTCCAGACTTTTGCTTTTTAAAGCCACGTCCTGAGCCCTCTGGGCCTCTGGGCAAATGCCCTTTGATCTGTGCAGAATCCAGCTCTGGATATCGTCCGCAGAACTCCGCAGGGAACACCTCACATAGACTCTACTGCTTTCCACAACGGGCTGTAAAAACAATCACCTTCGCGAGACTCGTTTTTAAAATTGAATGAAATTTTAAAAATTCTCTTTGTATCTTCGTGTGCCGTGTATGTAAGACATCACTTAGCACTGATTTGTTTTTCCTTAAAGTTCCTTTTCCTTCCAGGATTTACTAACCCCCATTTTGTAACTATTTCCACCTGGTTTGATCTATGTCAGGGACACACTGCACACAGACACGGAGAAGAAGGCGGTAAGATGGCGCAGGTGTAACCGTTGGTGGTTTCTGGGAATGGTAATGCATTTGCGCGATCCATCTTGGGTGATCACTTTGTCTTCTCTGTGATGCATTGCCTAGTCATGTGCATTTCATACTGTGGGTCAGGCAAGTGGCTTTCCCACCCTCCATCCCCATCTCCTCGGTTAAGGAGACCCATATGCCACTCTGCTACCATTTCCAGCCCGGCTTCTTTTCTGCAGTCTGTTTTCACAAATAACCACCCGTATCATATAAAGGCTTTGCTCCAGGGAACCGGGCAAGAATGCATCAGCCTTCTCTGCCCCTGAGTTTCCAGTGGAAAAAATAGCTGACCGTTCTTGCTGAAGCTTGCAGATGCAAAGAAGCAATGTTCGGTGGTTGAGCAATGATGCTACTAGAAAGCAGTAAGTTTTAGGCAAAGAATATAGGATGGTCTTCCAAAGATCCAGGTTGTAACATAGATCAGCACCACATGGCTTTGGGCAAGATGCTCCATCCCAAACTGGTTTCCTATTTTGTTGGCCAGTTTGTGTTTTTTGTTGTTTTTTTTTTAATGAGGTCAAGACATGCTACTTAACCAACTGAGCCATCCAGGCACCCTGGGCCAGGGCAATTCTCAACCATGATGAGTCCAGAACACATTTCTCATTTTCTGGAATACGTATTCTACATTTTGAGGAGCAAGACATCCTTTGTCCCCTTGTTGGTAACCCAATGTTCTCCCCTTATGTGGTAAGAAGAACAGTAGCCTCCAAAGACATCCATGTCCTGTTCCCCACATGGGAGATGGAAAAGTGTCCCCAAAGAAGTCCGTGTTTTAATCCCTGTGCGGTAGACAGAATAATGTCCCCAAAGACATCCGTGTCCTGATTGGAAACTTTTGACTTAAGCCATAAAGTCAGTGATCATTTGTTATAGCGGCCATAAGAGACTGATACACTTCTTTTAAACTTTAACAGACCAGAACAAATATCAGTCTAGGGGTCCCTTTCCAAGTCATAACGTGCATGCGAACCCCCCCTCCCCAGGGGTCTCAACCGCAGAGTCAGCTTGAACAGGTCTGCACAGGACCAAGATGCTGTGTTTCTAACCAAATAACACTGGCACTGCTGGGCCAGGGGTCTCACTTTGAGCTATGAGGTCAAGGAACTTATCAACATGGTTTTTATCCTTCAAAAAGCAGTAGACAATGTCCCTAATGTTCCCCCAGGGTTCCTAGGAGGGGGGCAGGTCAAGGGAACCCCAATGGTAGACTCCAAACTCATTCACAGACACTGGTGAATTTGTCCGGTTCCTGGAAAATGCTCATCGTTTTCCCGAAACTTCTTAGACAATTTAACCATGAGAGGGTGTGCTCCAGTTCCCTATTAATTGAAATTGTAGATAGGACCTGACAAGCAAAATGGTTTGAAAATTAGTAATTGGACATTTTCCTTGGCTGAAGCCTATGATTTTCAGAGCATGTCACACATTCCTAAATTTAATTTCTCCCAAAGACGGAGGTGCTACGGGTTTTCCAAGTGCTACAGGTCACCTGCATATCTTCCAGAAATAGTATGGCTCAGAGGGGAAACTATAGGAACAGGTGTATCGCATGCATAATTTCTAGGACCTGCACATGAATTTAAAAGAACCTCCTCGACCTGTTTTCACTGTCCTTTAAATTCAATGACCCAAAGTGTCTTAAGGAAGGGTCATGCTCTTTCTCGTAGGTACTTCCCATAGCACACATTTTCATCAAAAGGCGCCAGGCTGTGTGTCCAGACTTTTCCTGGAACTCTGCTGGATTTCAGTACCATGCATATAAACACCGAGTAAGAACCTCCCAGCACGTTCTTAAGTATTCTGGGCACACACAGGACTTCAGGAAAGTCATAAAGACTTTGTTGCAGATGTAAGAGACTTTTCTTGGAGGAATGAAAGAAAACAAAGAAATACTTCAGGAAAAATACTCTCTGATAACACAAGACTTTAGCACATGAAAAGATTCATATATATATTTAGGATGCACGGATATGTACGTGTGTCTATCTTCTACTTTACTTTAGGGCACATGGTGTAGGTGCATTCCACTGGCAGCTTCCTTAGGAAAGGCATTCTACTCTTGTAGGTACTCATTTAGTACCTACTCAA